>APFE031519541.1:9079-50640 GCA_000404065.3 Pinus taeda | reverse complement strand
GTACATATTTTCAACTTCAAGTGGGCACGGAAATCGAGGCAAAGTGGGCACGGTTTTCAAGGAGTTTTGGGTTTGAAGAGATAAGTTGTATTTTGTTGTTTTGTTTTGTCTGCAAATGTATTTTTCTTGAACTTGAAAGATAAATAAATTTGAAGAGCTCTCTAACAAGGTTTCCCCGTAGAAGATTGAAGGGGTTTTGCTAGGGTCTAAATCGCCCAAAAATCTGTGTATTTTTATGTGTGTTGTTGGTCTGGTTATGTCCAAATTTATTTTCAGCATGTGTTGACAGTCCCATGTGTTCTAATCTGAAAATTTCATTTCCATAATTCTATATGTTGAATGCATGTTTATGGGAAAGGGCATTTCACTGAATGGGAGTGATAAGGTGATATTAAAACCAGGTTGGGATTGCAGGAAACTTTTTTTTAATCATCAAATTTCAACAATTTACAAGTACGCTAACCCTTGGGCTCCAAGTTCACAGACTATGGAGAAGAGCCGACCTTGTTTGGGCTCTAAGCTTTCATTTTGATAAATTGTTTTGTAGGGGGTTTTGGTTTGGCTATCTTACGAAATTATTCATCCATAAATTTCATTTCAAAGTTCTCAAAAATAATTTTTATTTTAATCTTGGGCTAAAAAAAAATTAATTTGTTAATGAAAGCTTGTAATTTTATTTTGTGAATATTGTACATTAGTAAATATTTTGTAAATTATTGTTCTAACCTTTGTATTTTAATACTAACTCATTTTTAATATTGTAAATACTTATCAGGGGTTTTGGGGTTTATTTAAAAAAAAATATTGGGTATTTGGGTTTTTATTCTAAATTTGTTTCAGGATCAAGGAAGAAATTGGCATTGGAGATTTCAAAAACCCTAGACTTCTAGGGTTTTTGAACCCATTTTTGCAAGTTGCTTATTTTTAAATCGGGGAAGAAACTCATTTTCTAAAGGCCCTGGCCCTTACCCAACCTAAAGGGGGCTAGTGTTTGGGACCTATTTTGCAAGCATTAAAAAGGCCATAAGCCCTGTAAGGGCTAGATCTCATTGCAAACAAAGGTTTCTTCAAGGGATTGGCATTTTATCTCTAACAACTGGTTTTGCAGCGATTTTTGAGTTAACTTGGTGTTTGCGGGTATCCAAGTTCATTGGGAGCCTCACTAGCCATCTACAAGGCCTTAAGGCCTCTTGGTTTGCTCTCTAACCCTCTAATTTCATCTTTGTCCTAATTTCCAATTCTAAAGTATTTTATGACAACAATGTATTTAAGGCCTAAAAAATATTTTTAATAAACCTAAATTCATCAATAATTCACTCAAGGCATTGGGAATTAAGCCTAAGTCAATTTGAGTGCATAGAAGTGAATTTTTGTGGATTGTTGGGTAAATTTCAAATCTGATATGTTTGCTACCGCCATATAAAATCACCTACAGCAATGATAAATTCATCTAACATTGGCATAAAAATCAATTGATAGTCATATTTTGTCATTGGCATATCACTTGCATTGGTTGGGCTTGCATTTTATGGCATATTTGATCATTTGTTGAGGGTTGTCATAATAATTCAAGGTTTGATACACACTTCATAAAGGTCTGATATAGAATTTACAGCAGTGATAAAAGGTGTTGGATATCACCAAATTTCATTTGGCATCTCTCTCTTGCCCCTTGTGCATCTTGGATGAGTGTTCTTCTAAGTGAAATTGGGCATTTTCTTACTGTTGCACTCATTCATTTATATGCTGCCCCAGCTTGCATTCCATTGCATTTCTGCATCATTGGCATCCATTTGCACTCTTGCATTAACAAACACGAGTGCTCTATTTGGATTGATAAGTGTTTAATTGTGGATTAATGCTCTAATATATCATTGCTATCATTGGTTGTTTGATATTTCTCTTCATTGATATTGTGAGATAGATAGCTCTTGTGATCATAGTCACTCTTAAAGTGATTAATCAAGTCAAATCATAATTGTGATAAGAGATCTAATTGTGTCCATAAGGAACCCAATCTCTCTCTTATATATCTAATTGGCATATTGAAGGCTTCATTGTTCTAATCTTGAAGTTGATAATTGTGTTTATCTTGTCAATTTAATCTTGTTTATCTCTTAAGCAATTGTCTATTGATATATTGGCAACATTTTCTGGCACTGTTCAATTTGAGCACTTTCTCTTGAGGTGAAGATTATCATTGTTTTATTGTTTAAGTTGCAAATCATTGTATTTTGTCTTTAACGACTTGGGAAATTAATAATCTCACCTTAAGAGTCCCCATCCATCTCTTGCACTTGCATACTAGGATTAGTATTTTGCATTAATTAATTTACTCACAAGCTTAAGCTTGGTCGATAGAGAGTAGGACCACCTTTCTCATCTAGCCTGAGGAGCCTAGCACATCTTTAGTGGTTAACAAAATGACCTTGCAGTCGTCAGATCCACAGTCTTTGCAGCACCAGAGGCATCGGGTGGTTAGATCCTAAGGGGAGGTATCGTTAACCAAGCTTTTGCTTGATTCCGCTTGGCTTCTCTCTCACAACCTACTCCAGAGACTAGCTTCGAAACAGTTAAGAGGAAGGATACATTTAGAGTAGGCATCTAACTAAAATAAACCAAGATTTTGCAACTAACCTAGATTGTAAGATTTGCATTTCATATAGGATAGTGGAACATCCCCAAGCAACAATTGTTCATCCAATAACTTGGTAATAAATTTTTTAAGCAAGTAGTGACTCCATTCAAGGCACTAATCTTCATAATAAATCTAATCAAATCACTTAACTTGCTAATTCAACCAAGTTGTTATGCCATTCAGTTGTGTCTCCCGGACTTGTTGGTTGCCAAAAAGTCTCCTATCTTCACATTTCATAGGGACTACCCCCCATAGCTTGTGGTAGGGAGACAGCTAGAACGGAGAGGGTGGAGATCAAAGTGACGGCCCACGCCCCAAGCGTTGTCATTTTCCTACCTGTACAGTTTGGGCGACAACATGCCCAACAAGGTTCTTATCTTGTTGTCCCACATTTTAGCATTTTGAGAGTAACCCATGCCATTTTAGGGTGTTGATACAAGAAATTTAGACAGGTTTTACCCATACAATGGCTCAACTCACAATTGGCACCCTTCTAATTTCTTTATCCGCATGCAACTCAGCTTTCCTCCACTCGTGCACACAACAAACTTCCTAATTTGCAATTTTCATCTTCCCATGCAGCTAGGGTCTCCCATAATTTCCCATGGACGTATTCAACCCATGTCTTGCATTTTTTTGTTGAGAGGACTCTCTCAACCACCATCACATGCTCTCATACTTTTGGGAGGTGACAACTTCCACCAACCTTCTCATACCCATTCAATGATTGGCTTGGATTTATTAAAAAAAGGATAAATAAGGGGTTATTCACAAAATTGGTCTAGCAAGCTAGTCGGAGATTTGATATACATGTAGAACCCCCTTTGTAACCCCACTATTTCCCACTTATGGTATCATGGTCTCTATAGGTGTTAGTGCTCAATCAGCTATCAGCATTTTCTTATTAATTGAAAATGAAATACATATAATGTTTTCATATGTCTAGATCACCATGGCATGGTGATAAAGTATCCATGCCAAAATAAAAGCAACATTATCATAATTAGTTACAATTTAAACAAGGGATCAAAAGTGAGAGTGTTACAATCTCCTCCCCCTTGAATGAACACCTTCTTTAATGTTCTGCTAGTTACAACAATGCCCTAAAGATGAAACAAAATGGCCATGCCACTCTCATTGCATCCTCCAACTCCATCTAGCTTCTCTTGGTACAAAGTGCTTCCATTGCACCTTTACCTAGACAATGGCTCAATTATGGAGCAACATTTTCTTCTTATCTAGTATACACAAGGGTTCCAGTTGGAATTCTTGTTCTGGATCCACATGGTTCATAGTGCAATCAATGATATGGTCGAAATTGTGTACATATTTTCTAAGCCATGAGATTTGGAAAAAATTATGTTATTAAGCATTAGGAGGTAACATAAGCGAATGTGTTATTGGTCCCACTCTTTCCAAGTTTTCAAAAGGTCTAAAATATCAGGGTGCCAATTTAGCAGAAGTTCTTATTCCCAAAGAATTTCGTCAGGGTCTAACTTTAAGATACACATGATCTCCCAAGTAACACTTGGAATTCTTTTTGTGGTTTGTTATTATTTGCATTGTTTTTATGCCTATCATGGGATGCCTTCAGTTTCTATTTAATTTTGGTAACTTCCTGTTCATTTCTCTCAACATCTCAAGCCCAAACACAAATCTGCCTATCAAAGTATCCCAACAAACCTAGGTATTACACTTCCCACCATAGAGTGTGTAGTAGATCTGACCTGCAAATATATTAAAAATGGAAATATACCCAATAACTGCAAATAACCCCAAAAGAAATACAAGGACAAAGTATAAAAACTTCAGATCTTTATTAATCAAAACCCTTGAGGTAGGGTAACACCATACAATTACTCCTTAAGGAAGGAGATCACTCCACAAGCCATCGTTTGTCAGTACAAAACAATACTTGAACTCCTCAATGGGGAGTCTCTAGCCTCCATATAGGCTTCATACATACAATACCATGGGTCTCTCAATACCATATATCCAATATTATGGGCTTATCACATTAATTCCTAACTACTTGTGGTCCCTTACATTATGCGAGCTAACCACTTTATGTATTAACTATGGACCATTTATTTATTATCCTTACATCTCATTATTACCTTGGGTACCTCCCTCTATACCCCATATTGTCCCCCCTAGGTATACTACAAAGTGCTTCCAAATGACTCATCTTTAATGACTCTTAATAGCCATTATTGTAAGTGAATTCTACCAAGTGTAGGTAGTCCTTCCATTTGGTTGGTTTATTCAGGAGATACATGCAAAGCATGTTCTCTAATATTTGGTTTAACTTTTATCTGCCCATCCATTTGGGGTTAACCATGTTCTCAAACCTTCAAACAATGCTTTCCAAAATTTTGATGTAAACTTTTCATCTCTATCAAATATGATTAGTTTCAACATACCACCCAACCTAAAAAATTCCTTCATAAAAATTTCAATAATATCGATTCCATTGTAAGTTGACTTTACAAGGATAAAGTGAGCAACATTGCTCAACTTATCAACCATGACTATAATTACTAATTACATTGTGTTACTTGGTATAATGGTATTCCCATTATAAAATTATTGATATAGTTTCCCATTTCCACTTGGGAATCGACAAGGGTTGTAGTAAACTTACAAGATGTTTGTCTTTAGAACTGCCCTGCTAACACTCTATACATCTGTCAATATATTCTGCAATTTCCTTTTTCATCGCCAAGTTGGGTAAGAGAGAAAAAGAGTAAAAGTTTATGGATAAAATTCACTTGATTACCAACAATCTATGGCCAGTATCTAGTCCTAGGATTGATGGAGCCTATGGATTCTTTAGGTTGGCTAAAATTTGCAAAGGAGTAAGGATATTTTGATGCCCTAGCATCAAAACCCTAACCTTTTTTTCCTCGCAACACCCTAAGGCAGGCCCACCCAAACGAGCCTCATGCCCAATTGACCCAACTATCCAACCAAACAGTGAAGGCATGACCCTGATGAACCCAAGGAGAATTGAACCCACACCTCATGACAGAGGGATAAAGACTTGGTAGGGCAGATTCAACCAACTGGGCTACCCATCAATGCTATCAAAACCCTAACTATTACCTGTGTGAGGGATCAAAATTCACTTGGGAGAGCTAATGAAAGATCACAAAGGGGATTGTCATTCACATATCATACAATGAGTAATGCATACAATAATATGACCTAGCTTCCATAAAATTGATATTCAACAAAATTAGGGCACAATATTTAACCTAGATCACCAATTTATTCCATAAATTAGACATGAAATCAGAAATTTCCAATAAAAAGGCACTTACAAGACAATATGCATGTACAATCCAATCATTGATCCAAGGCAACTACTCCAAAGACAAGAATATAGAATATCGCTCCAAGACAAAATATGCTACATAGATCAAATCTCTCTAATGGGTACAAGAGGTTGAAATTCTCAAGTAGAGAGGTTGAATTCACAAGTGATGATGATGACAAATGAAAAGATCCTCTCCTCTATTTATATGAGGAGGACAAGTCTAATTTTTAGTCTAAAAACCCCTAAAAGACAAGTAAAATCATAATGATGCATTGGGTTACAAGCCAACCCATCTAGCTTAGGCAATAAATCAAATGAGAGCCCACACTTGTGAGTCGTGAGGCCTCAAAAGGCTTATGTCATCCAATAAAAGAGCTCCATGTGGCATGTGTTGAGGACTTTGGGTGCCAAGGGTGGTGTATAAGCCTCTAAAAACTGTCATTTGTGTTGAGAAATCTAGGGCATTAAAAGTTAACAATTTCTCTGCTTGATAATTGCTTGTGATGCACTTTTACTTATAGTTTTCTGTTTGTTAACTTATTAATGTGTTCTTTCATCAAGACAATTACCAATATGCATAATAAAAGATAAGTGACACAATATGTAGGCTTCTCTAGCCAGGGCCAAAACCTCTCACCTCTTGAGAAGAAAACTCGATCAAAATTCTTCTTCTAGATCTTCAATTGATAAGTACCAAGACCATGACACAGACCCTTAACTCTAGTATCCTCCCAAGAATCTTGTCACTAACCTTTATGCTCTTGCCTCTTCCTTCCTTTGCCTTTCTTCTCGATCTAGAACTAGTCTCCTCGGCTACTTCTAGAGAAACTCGGTCTTTATCCTTCTTACTGCTCCTTCTCGACTTTCCCTAGAGAATCTTGGTCTCTAGATCTTTACTTTGACCTCTCAAAAGAATCCTTCTCTCGCTGCCCCAGAAGAAACCTCTCCTTTGGTTGCCCAAAAGAAACTTCGTTGTCCCATAAGAAACTTCGTTGCCCTAACTTCACATTGCCCAAAAGAAAGTCCTTTTCGCTTATCCAAAAGAAACCTTAACTTCGCATTGCATTACCCAGAAGAATCTTCTTTCTCTTCTTCGCACTTATGGTTTCCTCCTCCTTCGCACTTCTTGCAAGTCGAGTTACTTGTCCAAGGTGTGTCTTCAAATGAGGTCGAGTTGGACTATTTATACACTTCTTCATATGACCTTTAGGCCAACATGATTGTTGGAGTTAGGCCGACTTCATCTACAGAGTTCTTCCATCTTTGTAGGCCGACTTGAAGAGGATAGATGACAAGTTCTTGGAGGATACTTTACATAAACAAGATAGACCCTTTACAAAGTGTAACATGATTTCATTTACATGACAATGACTCTAGTATTTTATGACTAGATGACAAATAAATCCTAAAGACTCTCAATGGGAGTCTTGACTCAAAAACAAAATCCCTTGCTCATGAAACCCATGAAGCAAGTCAATATAATAATTTTATTTTTCTTATTTACAACTCATTACATAAAATCATAATTACATGTCATTATGAAGAACGAACCTAGTTACACTTTTCAACAATTTGAGGGTTGTCCCTCAAATTTCCATCAATATCCCTCTGTGGTCCCTAAAATCCACTAGGGGTACCAAAAGGTGGTCTCCTAGGTTTCATACTACTCAAAATGTCCATCTCTACTCCAACATTGAGGGCTTTGCACGTGCTACTAGCCCTCCCATGTCTCAGAAGGTGAGACCATCCTCATCTAGGTCTTGAATCAACTGCAATCCCTCATATGGTGCTAGGTTGGCCTGGGGACATGTTGGGTCCAGGTGTATCATCTTAAAGAATCATCAAATGTAGTGCAAAGTGGCAAAATGCTCTTGGTGCAGGAGGTCCCCAAGGGTTGGTATGATATGTTGCCACTGCTCGAAGACCCAAGGCTCTCAACGCTTCTCCTATCAGTGCCCATATATTTCTCCGGGGCCTAGGTACCTGTGGGTAAGGTGCCTAGGTCATGGGTTGTTGAACCACCTGACTATCATAACATAAAGTCTAGTGAAAGCAACCAGTCATCAGGGAAAATAATAATTTTTGAATCTAATTGAACCAACCTTGAATGTAAAGGGCTATTTAATACCTCAAACAAGGGTTCCCTTCCAAAATTAGGGCCTTGAACCCACAATGGTATTTCCTCCCTAGGTAGGAGTGGCCAAAGGACAACCCTATTAGGTGTTTCTAGCCCCCAAGGGTAAGTAACACTTCCACAGTCCACCCTCCAATTGGTAGGTGTTAGTGAATAATGATGGTACAGAAAGGAGAAGACTTCATGGCCAAGTGCCATGGTCAAAGGGACCAACATGATGGGGATCCACATCTTGTGTAAAGATGTGAGGAGGGAGCAATTGTGGACGCATGAGTTACCAACTCAACCTTTGTTTTTCCATCTCTCTTGTGTTTGTTTTACTTTTGCTTGATTTTTCTTTGTATTATTTCTCCTAGCTCAGAGAATTAGGGCTTGCTTTGTATGATGTGTAGCAATTGTATTATCCCTTAATGATGAGGCAACACATTGCCCAACATGGTTGGGACATGCAAGGGCTCCTTTTTATGATGAAATGGAGTAACAAGTGCTCAAGAATCGACTAATGGCCATAACAAGCGGGGTAGAGCTCATGTTAGGCTTTTGCACACGTGCTAATGTGTATGTCCAGACCATTGTTGCATCAACCTCCTAAGGAAAAGTTTTGGGCCCTACACAAGTATGTGGATGTATAGGTGCCAAATCCCAGAGAACTAATGGTCAATTGAACCCGAAGAATGGAGGTGGAATGTGGGTTTGTAATGTAAGATGGAAAGTGGCAAGTATGGAATAAGGATAGAGGGAACACGTTATCTCAATCAAGGCTTCCCGAGTAGTGCCACTCCTATATTCATTGGGGCATCAGGGGAGGTCCCACTGGACTAGGAATGAAGATTGAAACCCCATTTAAGGTGAGGTGACAAGATCACGGTCAAAACCCCTCCTTCCAAGACACCCATAATCCATATCAAAAGTCCAAATACAAACAAGCATAAGAACCCAATTGAAAAATGAATAAAGTAACTTTTGATCGAAAGCCCACTTTCGTCTATGTGCTCTTACAGGGTGAGTGAGAAAGTATATGGTTGATGCAAGTGGCGAAGATAAAATGGCACGTCATTAGCTACTGGTGGTTATTAGGGGTTGCATGGCTAGACAATTGGATGTGAAGAATGGGAGAAAAAATTATCCTATAGGGTCACCCACTTTCGTGGGTACCAATGCACTAGTAAGCCGATGTTTCAGTTGTTGAAAACTTTCCTCACATTTTTCCAACCATACATGATACTACAAACCTTACTACCTTCCTCTGCAACGAAGTTATCGGATGGAGAATCCCTTAAAGAATCTCTGATAATATCCTGCTAGCCCCGTAAATGATCTTATGTCAATCACATTCTTTGGTGTGGGAAAATTTATGATGGTGTTGATTGCTAAATTCAGCATATAATTGATGTTCTCTCAACACTTGTACCATTTTCCTCAGATGCTCTTCATGCTCCTCCTTCGACTTAGGAGTAGATGAGAATGTCATCAATAAAGATCAAAACAAATTTGTTCAAATGTTTACTAATGATGATATTCATCAAACACATGAAGGTGGTTGGTGCATTGGATGACATTCTCATCTACTCATCTAAGCTGAAAGGTGCTTGATTTTCACTTAGTATTGGTGGTTGGTGCATTGGCTGACATCAACATGCCTACGTGGAACTCAACCCCACGTGGCATCATACCATGACACATCAGCAAGTGTATGGACATTTACCCACTCTTACGCTTTTCAAGGCAATTCTCTTTTTATGGCTTTTCGCGAAATTTCACCCATGAAAACTCATCACAACTGGAAAATTTAGCACATGCAACATATCACATCTCCAAAGATTATTTAATTGCAGCAAACGAATTTTCATGCAATAATACATCACATCCTGAAGTTATTTTCTCATGCAATGTTTTTATTGCACTTCGCAAATTTTGCTCACAACAGAGCTTATCACATCCTTGAAGATTTTCTCTAGTGCAATGTGTGGCACCACCTAAGAATCTCCTCCTTTCTTTCTTTCTTTCTTTCTTTCTTTCCTACAGCAGTGCTACTTCCTCCTCCGTCTTCTTCTTCTTTCTTTCCTTCCTCTTTTTCTTTCTTTCTTTCTTTCTTTTTTTCTTTCTTTCTTTCCTACAGCAATGCTACTTCCTCCTCCTTCGTCTTCTTCTTCTTTCTTTCCTTCCTCTTTTTATTTCTTTCATTCTTCTTCTTTCTTTCCTCTAAAATATTGAGGTGTGGTGTATTGCACCAAAATAACTTTGGTGTGAAACATCACACATGGCCAAATTTTTTTCAAAGTAATGACTTAGCCTTTCCCCACCCTTTCTATATCACACACTAAAGTTTTTCTTCATGCCATAAATGTTGCATCACACAAAGTTTTTCTTTGTGTGATACACAAAATTTCCCTAAATTTTCCTAAGTCCTTTACCCCAAGTTAGACATGAGGATAAACACCCTCCTCGTGAGCCTCCTTTAAGTTTTATGAAGGCAAACAAAAGGTTCTAAGCCTTAGGTTCATAAATTCACTCACACTTGGTGCACAAATTCTTACCAAGTCCATATAAGGATTATTAGGGATTCCTTCAATAGACAAGGGCTATACTTCCATGATTTAAACCTATACTATATTCACATGCACGCCTATGCGCCAAGGGTCCCAAGACCCTAAGATATACTTGACCCTTATCTTTTATTAATTAACAAAGTCACGTCTACTTATGTTATTTAAGTTTGTAGGAACCTCATAATGACAAGAGAGATCCATTATTACTTTTAGACGCCAGAGGTCGATTAGATTGTATTAAAGTCAATTATTTAGGGACTCTCACCTTTTCCCCAAGTCAGGGTCCACCTAGAATTCCCTCACTTATTTAAAAGAAAAGTTAAGAGCAAGATCTCTATCTTAGAACAAAGGATCCTCTCAAACTTACTCAACCCTAAGTCACTAAACACTCAACAGATATCCATTAAAGGCATTTAATAAACTTCCATCTCTAATAAAGAATTAACTATCTCATTCCATAACACCCAAATTATCATTATAGTAGTAATTACACCACCATCATTCTACTTAAGGCATCCTCCCCACTTAAGACATTTAGATTCAATGCCACAACAACTAAGCTTAGGTCATCCCTATTCTAGACTATAGCATCAACTACACTTAGGTCATCCCTATTCTAGACTATAGCAACAACTACGCTCATAACATTCAATAATGAATTATAACAACAATTTTAACTTATGACAATCAGAAATTCATATTATAACATTGTTGCAAAGCAAGAACTCCATGCATACTTAGGAAACTCCACTTAATTCCTAAATGTAGCAAACATAAATTTCATTCCTTTCTATGATTTCTTTCAAAAACTTTCCCATAATTACTCTTTCATTTCAAATTCACGCTAGCATCCATTATGTTCACCAAGTAAGAAATACAAACACAAGAAAACTCAAACTTGAAATACTTATTTGAATCTAACAAATGGCCAACCAACAAACTAAAAGCGAGCAATTTTTCACCCAATTGTAGGCGCAGTAACACACTATCTCTCTACAACTAGCCACCCCCTAGCCAAACCACAATACCACTAGGTGAAAATCAACACCTTTCAGCATTTGTGGGCAAAGACAACCTCTCAAGGATAATTTCACAAGGAAAACTCCTCACTAGCTCTTAAGAACCCCATGAAATCTATGCACCCCTTCTATTAGCTTTGTATGGCACAATAACGAGCTCTCTTCATTACTACAATCTCTCAAGTTCTCATGTGCCCAGTAAGGCCCTAATTTTGTTGTCCCATACTTCAACATTTGTAGAGAGATTCCCACGCAATTTCAGGGAATCAATCCATAGGTTTTAGATTGGTTTTACACGAGCATTGGTTCAGCTCGTTGTTGGATCCCTTCTCTTTTCTCGATCTACATGCAACTTAACTCTCCTCCACTCATGTGCACACAACCTTCCTCATTCACAATTTTCTTCTTCCCATGCAATTGGGTTCTATCCATGATTCCCCCATGGACAGACTTGATCCATATCTTAGTACTTGCATTTGTTGTTGAGAGGATTCTCTCAACCACCATCCCATGCTCTCATAATCTTTGGAGGTGACAAATTCAACCAACCTCCTTACAGCCATTCAATAATTGTCTTATATTTTTTAATAAAAGGAGAAATAAAGGGTAATTCACAAAATTGGACTAGCACGGTGAATTGGGATTTAATAGACATGTAGAACCCCCTCACTACTCTCCACTCATGGTATCATGGTCTCTATAGACACGTGGTCAATCAGTTGTTGGCATTTTTTCATTAACTAAAAATGAAATACACACGATGTTTTCATATGTCCAAATCACCATGGCATGGTGTTAAAGTATCCATACAAAAATAAAAGCAACATAGATGTAATTAGTTACAATTTAAACAAGAAGTCAAAATGGGGATGTTTCACTAAGCATGAGCAAAATGCAATTTGGATTTATAAAATTAAGTGTAACTATCTGAAATTTGCAAAGCATTGTCTCTATAGCAACTTTTGTTCCTCAAATTTCTTCTTAATGGTGACTACATAAAACTTCAAAAGCATTCCCTTCTCAATAGGTTCTGCAGATTTCTACAAATATGTTGAAAACCAGTACAAAACACTTTGGCTCTATAAAGAGGTTAGATTCATATTTCAGATTAAGAAAGTGATCAAATAGGAATTTGTTCATATATTTGGTACCCAACCCTAAGTCACTACTATTTGATTGTTTTCACAATGATTGAAATTGGGATGGTGAAAGAACTGGACTTGAATGACTCCTAGAAACACATGTACATTATGTCAAAGCTAAGATGCCCCAAAAATGAGAAGAACAAAAGAAATAACCATAACGATTAGCCCTTTGAAATGTTGGATTTCCTAGTTTTTTGACATGGGAGCTTTGCTTGTTGGAATGTTGTTGCTTAAAAGACAGTAGTTAAATCACCAAAAACCCATCATACAAAACCCATGATTTGCACTACAACTTGTACAACAAATTTATATTTAGTGTAATAAAGAAATAAATGGATGGGGAAAATGATCATATTGTTTAATTATCAATGTCAATTGTCAAAACTAAATATATATGCCTAGAGTATCCCCAAAATATGCCCTAAGAAATCCCTAAAATCTGCCCAAAACATCCCTGAAAAATGTTTTGAATGGCCCTGAAATATACTCAGATCATCTTAGGGATGACCAACAAGTCCTCGAGGCTCAGAAGAAGTCCCCATTAGTTTGGAGAAAAGTTTCCTAGGGTTCCCCAAGTCCCCAAAATGTCTAATGGTGAGTACAAGAGTTTTTTTGGGAGGATTAGGTCCCCATGTAGCATAGGTTTTTCCCTAAAACCCAATGGTGTTTGTGAAAGGGAGTTTTCCCGCCCCTACTCTTACGATACATATGGTAGTGTGAATATGTTCACTCACTACATAGGGGGCATTGAATTACAAGAATATGTGTTACAAAACATACTTACCTCCATGTGAAGATTTGTCATTTCATTTAATCACTAATTGAAAACAATAAGATTAAGCTATGATTTTGTGCAACATAGAAGAAAACTATATATATCTTCAACAAAGTTATTGGGCTAGATAAGTTTGTAACATCTAGGGACAAGCATTTATATCCAATATGAAAAATAGGATATTAAAATATATATTTACACTTAATGTCCATATTGTACTTTTGTACTCGAGTGTAAACACGCTTTTAGAGTTTAAGCTAATAAAATTCACAAATATGTACATAAGTTAGCTATCAAAGTCAATAATTGACTTTTAATAAAGTTCAAAAGGCATTGAAGATGTCTTAATGTAACTAAAGTAGTTTTGGAGGGTGGTTATCTCCTTCATGAAACAATTTCATTGTACTTCATTTATTTTTAAGAAGAATGCACTATCACACACTTCTCTGAAAAATATGTTGTGTAATAATTTCTGTGAATTATTTCAACCAACGGAATGCACTAAACATCCTTTCGAACAAATATCATGTTATTTGGATAAAAGATTGTTTGCATTAAAGAATTGCAATGGAAAGGAAGTCATGCACCACCTCCATTCAAAGCTAAACACTATGGGAAACATGTTCATAATTTCCAACATTAGCAATCTATTTTGACATTTAGCTTGTTGAGATCAAACTCAAATCCTAACATGTTCATTTAGATGTGTGGCTGCTCAATATCATGAGATAATTTCCAAGGATAGCCAAATCATTACTTTTAAAAGTCAAAACCAAAGGAATGACGATAATTGTAAGACCCTCCATAACCAAATTCAGTTCGCCTTTACTCATGATCGCTCTTTGTATCAATGTCACAAGAATTCTTATCATCATCTCCACCAGCATTAGAAATGCCTCTTCATCCACAAAGGAGACGTGATTTGTGTGTCTTTCTTCCCCATCCTCCCAAAACCTTTTACACACCAATTTCCATGTCACCCCCCTCCCCCTTGACGTCAATCCCAATTCATATGCTCCAATGCTTTTGCTCTCTGTGATATCGTCGAGCAACCTTTATATAGGTTACTTCCCCTCCCATCCCCTACTACTTGTTCTCATATTGTTAGAGTGATGAATACTAGCATAAAAGCAAATGAGAAAAAGTTTCAAGAAGAGTTATTCAAACATGGTCTCCAAATCCGCGATGATCACATTGTCAACTTATTTGCTTGAGGAGCTTGAGTGGAGACGTCTTAATGATAGAGGATGGGATGATTTCCAACATATTTATCAAACCGTTGATCACATCCTTGCAATTTGAGCCATAATTAAGAAGGTCAAACACCACTTTTTGAGATTCTATCATTGCTTTATAGACTTTCAACCAACATTTTAACTAGGTCCCATAAGAGGCCCTATTCCAAAGGCTTAGAGACATTGCCCTTTCCAAGATTCTCCTAGTCGCCATCATGCGCTTATACAAGTTATCTCCCCTAGTCACCATCAACCTAGGTAAACCCAAGGTTTTGATCTTCAATAGGTCAAGAAAGGTCTTCTCAAAATTACAATTTCTACTCCAAAGAGGAGGAGATCAAGATCGCTAGCACCTATTCTTACTTGGGGGTTTCTCAAGCCCCGTTTCAATTTGAGGCATGCTCTTCACTGTCATGTCAACAAGGTCTACGTATCGTTAGCTTTGCTCAAGAGGTAGTGTTTTTTACACCATTTCTAGGGCATCTTGTCCAAGATGTCTCTCATGGATTCCATTAATTGACCCAAAGTTCTTTATGGTTCAAAGGTTTGGGGGGCTTGTTTGCTAGACTTTGAGTGTGCCACAACTAAGATGGTGTAGACCTTTCTTCTTCAACACTTCATTAGATGCAAGCATAAAGTTTCCACACCCATCATCATTATTGAGTTTGGCATTGCCCCCTCACCTTGGAGACAATGTTCAACCTAGTTTCACTCCTACATCATGTCTGAGGCTATGTTGAATCAACAACAAATCGAGACCAATACTCATCCCTAGGATATTGTTTGTTAGAATCCACTGCACTGGCTATCTCCCCTAGACAAGCTCATGGTTGCTTAATAGGGTCTCAAATCATTTGGTGTCTGTGGGTATTTCAATGGACCACCTCCCTCCATTTAAATATTCGTTGAATGCTCCTAGTTACCTTCTACATACCAGAGAGGAGTTGAATAAGACCACCTAAGACAACATCTACAAGCAATACACCAAGATCACTTGGACAAATCCATCATGCACGTTACACCCAAAGATGGTCCTTCATGCAAAGCAGTTCATTGAACTAAGGGGAAAACTCATTGTCTAACATCCATACACAAGTCCTCACTAGATGCATGCTCTCTACATCCCCCAAGGCCAGTTCAAAGTGGGGTTCACATGGAATTTAGATGGATATAGTGGACCGTCTCAACTAATCTAACAAGATTTGCTAGTTGTGCCATCTTCAATAGGTTGAGAGTCAAGACTAAGGAGCACTTCATTTATCAATGCCTTATCTACTACAAGGTCCAAAGGTGATTTCACTATTTGTTTAAGGGGTAACGAGCCCTTTCTCATTTTTTGAAATATCCCAACCATTGATTCTTGGCTCCACACATGCAAGATGTCATCAAACTCCAATCCTAGATTCTCTAGCCAGACGTAGACTAGCCTTCACCCAATCCATCAATTCCTTATTTTTTATGCTCCCATCTATCAAAGGAACAAAGAGACAGATAATTAGCAGCGAGGCTCCTGATTCTAGATTAGTGTGGGCTTGGAAACCTATTCCTACTCCCCTAAAACTCTAATTATGTTGTTCCAAATCCGATGCCAACGATTAAACAAGACCACCTAAGCCTTAACAACGAGTGACCCTGTCCAAGCAATAGCATAATGCATTGTGTAGATTATTGTCCAACTCCTCTTCCAGACAGTGTTCTATTAAGAGCTTCCCCCATTCAACTTTGGATGTTAGGGAAGCAACTACTAGTGAATCATGACATTCTTGCATTTTCTTGTAGTTGTATTTAGAATTCTCAACCCATTTCTTCCAAAATAGTTTTTCACTATCACTGCTCAATGTTTAGACCTTAGTTTCAAACAACACTTTACTGTTTATTACTTTATGCATTTTGCTTTAATTAGGAGCCCCTTTCCACGTGCCCCCACTATGTATCAACACTTGTACTCAAAAGCCTAATTGACCTACGTTTGTGGTCATTTGTTGGACATCAATAAGATGAGTTTAGTAATGTCCAACAAATGAACAAGGGTGGATCAAAGGGATTGTATAGCGATACAAAGTGGGGGTGGAAAGGTTGCTTCCATAAAAGCAAGAATCATTGCTACCCTAAAAGATCTAAGAGGATTATTTATTTTATCTTTCTAGCTTCTTAGGAATCCTCCTTGCATTAAAAAGACATCCCTAGTGTGGTCTTTAATTTTAATTGTTGTAAACATAGTATTTTTGTTTAGAGTTTTGACACTTTTACTTTTCATTTGGGAAGCTTCTTTATTCGTGTTACAATGTCGCTTTCTCTTATAAAGATATATTTTCTTCATGTTGTCACGCTGCCTTGTTTTTATTTTTTTTCTTCCCTTTGTTTTGTTTCTTTAAATAATCCATGTTCATTTCCTTGACCACTTGTTATTCTAACTATTGTTTGCAATTTTTTGTTTTCCAATGTCATACCATTGGTTACAAATGGCCTCTTCTCCATGTAATAAATTATTACACATGAGCAACTCAATATACTTTTGTATAGTTTTTAGCAAAGATTGTTGGATTCCTTGGCAAATAATTAATTCATAGCGTTTGTTCATCCTAACTCTTTGTTCTACACTTTTACTAATTATTTGCCAAAAGGGGTGTACTTGAAAGTCTTGGGATTATCTTTGTATTGTTAATTCTCCTAATAAATGAAGCCATCTTATCAATAAGAAAAAAGCTTAATAATGTCTTCAAGGAAACCCATCTCATCTCAAAATGTTGTTTCTAACCTCATAGAGGGTCCAACAACCTTCTCTTACCAAAGGCAGGTCGATAACAATTTTATTCAAAAACTCAACTATTATGAGAATCCTAACAAGCAATGAGAAATAATAAGACGCCAGTATTAGTGAACTGGGAACCAACCGTGTGTAAATAAGGCACCCCTCAAAAACAAAGTTTTTCCCCTATTACATCATCCCTCATTATCTTCTAATTAGCTTTCCAAAGGCTTAAGCAGGTTGGACGATTCCTAAAGTTTCCCTTTCCAATAGTCAAATTAAGAGCTTTCTCCCTGTTGACGGTGCTCGAAATTCGTCAACCAAGGGGGTCTCCCCGATGTGAAATCCCAATTAGATCTCACACCATTTGGAATAGGAGCCCCATCCGAAGTATCGGCCCGATTGCCATATATTCTTATAGATTTGCCTTGGCTTTAGCTGTCAGCAAGAGAGAGAAGCGTGTATGTGCCTTTGCAAAAAGAAAGTAAGTGTGCCTGGTGAATGTTCGGTTGCAGGTGTATTAAGGTTCTTCTACTGCAAAGGGAGGAAAGGCGAACTTCTAAGAGAGAGGTAATAGTACCACCCTAGTAGAGGCACACAAGCGAAAAGCGAATCGCCTAACATCAAGCAGAATAGTCCACATAGATGCGACGATTGTTACAACCATTACAACACATTTTCAATTAGATAAGCACTAAAATAACCAAAATAGTTCAACTACTTTAGTACGGGTGAAAGCAAACATGAATCATAAACATTCACAGAACAGTCTTACAAATATTCACAATCCATGCATGAAAACGTGTTGGCCATCAAGGTTCAAGTATTAAGTAAATGTCCCAAGATACATGAATACAACGAACATCACTAGCTCCAATAGTGGAGCGTTGAGTGTTGGAGCCACGACTTGCTCCCCAAAAGTACAAACATCACTAGCTCTAATAGTGGAGCGCTGGAGCCACGACTTGCTCCCAAAAGTACTGACTTTGTCTCTTTGATGCCCTATAGGAGAAGCCAAGGTGAAAAGTCTTTTGCATGAACAATGAGGGTGTATATATAACAAATGGGGTGATCCTTCACCTCCCTTACAACTCTTGGACTACCCTCATGATTGTTTGACTTCTCATGACTTTTCGACTTCCTACATGACTCTTCACATTACATATATTACTCTTGGACTTCCACTTTACATTACATTTTCCAATATAGAATTACATAATCCACGAATGATGTAGCACATGACAACTCATGACACGACATGACATGACACTGATGACATGGCAATGTCAAGTCACTTTTTGTTGTTGCTTTCTTTATGTCTTCTTGAAAAGATGGTGCATGTTCTTCTTCTTCCTCCTCCTTGTGACTTGAAGATAAGGAGTCTTCAATGTGGTCTTGATCTTACATCTTCTATTATAATCCAGTGTTCCTTCACCTCCTTGCCTGATGATCATCTTATCTCCTTAACCCCTTAGGTGTCTTCTAGCATGGTCTCCTTCTCCATCTCCTTCATCATCATCTTGTCATGACATAATAGAATACTTGCGAGTACAATCCACCCATGGCAAGATGACATCAGCCCGATAAACCCCTAACCTAAGATGCTTCATGACATCACTTGTTTAGGGTGGAACTGGTGACTAGTTGAGTGACTGACTCAGGGATTGCGCAGATCCAAAGCCCAAGGTCCGGGACTGAGGCTTGAAAATACGCAATGTGCAGTTCAAGATGGTCAGGGACTCCAGGACTTAGGTTGGAGGCTTGAGCCTTGAGACCACGCAATGCGCAGTTTTGGAGGCCTCGCAGAGGGACTACACAGTTGAGGGACTTAAGGGCTCAAGTTGGAGGCTTGAGGTTTGAGACTGCGTAGTGCGTAGCTGGAAGGACAGGGAGGCCAAGTGATTGCGCAATTGTGCAGTTCAGGAGCTCAACGCTGAGGCTTGAGGACTGAGACTGTGCAACACACAATTCAAGCCTGGCTGGAGGGAAATATTGCGCAGTTTTGGAGCTCAGGGACTAGGCTTTAGCACTGAGATTGCACAATGCGCAGTTCTAGGAGGTAGAAACTGCGCAGTGCCAAGAGACAAGGTTGTTGCTTTAGGGCTGAGACTGCGCAATTCAAGCTGGCTAAAGGACGCAGAGTGGTCCAGTCGGAGAGTTTTCCCCATTTGACTAAGTGTCAGATCAGTGAAAGGAAGATAGACAAAAGCATTACTCTGAACATGACCACACACTTAGATCACTTGATGACACCACATGGAACACTCAGAACACATGAACAACATCATTTCCTTAATGCAACAACTTTTCAATGACCTACCACCAAGGGTGACACCAAAGATACACTTTGCGACGAACGTGACGACACTTGGGTGACAATGCTTGAAACTTTGGAGATGAGTGCGATAAATGTTTACATGGTAAGACCAACTCATTTACACAAAAGTTGCCCCTTGAAACCACCAAAACTTGCTTTCGTGCATTGTGCGACACTCCACATGCTAAAAGACAACATTTACTATATGAAGAGAAAAGTGTGAATAACACTTGAGATACGCGAATGACAGTGAAAGTGAAACATGCCAGAGCGAAGATAACATGAAAATGACACTAATTAAAGTGAAAGAAAGTGAAAGCAATAGTCGAAAGCATGAAAACGACACTTGCGAAAGCGAAGATGTGCTAAAGCGAAAATTTGAAAAACTCACCAAAATATAAGTACAAATGCAGCCAAAAATGGAAAACTGTCAATGGAAGCGTGCACTGACTATTGAAATAGGTTGATTATTGCACAAGCACTATCTTGATTGACCGTGCTATGACTGTTCAAGCTTGCACAAACAAATGCACTCATGAACATGTTACACACTGAGCATGTGTGAGCAAGTGACTTCGACACTTACAATTCAAAAAGGAGCTCAAGAACTTAACAAAACATCAACTGACCAAGAAGTGACTACGGAACGACCAATCGTAAGATCCGCAATAGGCTCCGAAATTCAAGTGTAAGTAAAATTTTGGAGGGTGTTTGTCACAGCGACAACACTTAGCGACACACTAGTAGAACTCCAGCTTCTCTGCCTTGGTCAATTCTTTCGTGCAAGGTCTAGTTCTTCAGGGAGTCTTGATTCATCGTTCAGATAACCATGGCTTCCCCACTTCTCCCGTGCATAAACATAGTCCCCTTCATTCCTTTACTCGGTCAAACACAAACATAAGGTCAGCGATCACACAATGTTTCGAATCAGAAAAGGGTGATGAAGTTTGCAAGCTTTAGCTTTTCAGTGTAATTTTTCATCTCTGGTGTTGCTCTGCTGCCAACAGACCTGGACAATACCTCGACGGAGTCACTTCAGGCACACAAACATTGCTCCGCTACACAAGAAGCCTTTCTCTTCTTTGGCCTTTATTTATTTATTTTATATAGGATTGTGCATCGGCACTTATTTATTTCATGGGCGGGAGAGGGATCCCGACTTATTGAGAGCAGAAGTGGTTGTGCCTTCAAAAAATCATATATAAGACCTCTGATATTGGTTTGATCATTTAGATTTTTCCCTTGTCCTTCTCTACTTGATTGGATCAACTTGAAAACACCGAAACATAAAGACCCAAGTGTAGGCATGAGGTTTCCATAATAGACATGGAGATCATGGTTCTACACAAGGCTTTCCTTATGCAAGGATCGTATTTTCTGTCAAAACATCATCAACCAAAAGTGTAACCAAGACAAGGAAGAAGGACAGAGAGTTAGCGAAATGTTGCAGTGTTACAAAGTCCTTTTCTATTTTGCCACATTGTCTTTCAAGCCCAAAAAGGACACCTTTCATGCAAAGTCTTCGTTAAACAAAACACAACAAGGAAACAAAACTAGGAGGACAAAAACAAAAGGAGGCTAAACGAAAAGAGGATGCAAGACAAAAGTTAGAAAACAAAAGTGAAACTATAGAAAACGAGTGCAGTATGAATGTGCAAAGGAAACTAACATGCAGCTAAACCTACTCCTAACCTAACCAGTTAGAAGGTTGGGGTCACGTATAATGAAATTTCCAATGTAGCCATTATAGTTGTTCCTGACTTGCAATCACAAAGATATGATCGATTAAAACTGAGATAAAACAATGTGCAACAGAAAAGATAAGAGCTTGAATATTTTACACAACAAATTGAAGGTCTTGCCTGTCAACAGAAAGATATGTCATAACCACTACTTCTAACCTTTTTGCACTCTTACCCTTTTTTCTGAAAACTGTAAGAAGACAAACCTCAAGGGCTTCTTGCAAATGTATCTTCATTTGCATTGCACTCCTTAGCATGCATGAGAAAAGGTTGAAACCTATTATTTGCGATGGAGATTACCAAGTAAGATTGCTCCAACCATTCGGCAATTGGATCGTGAAATTCAAAACAATCTTTTTGAAAACCCTAAGAACTTTGAAACATGAATTTTCAATTAAAAGCGCAAGATTGGGATAAGAACCTTGTGAGGGAAAATGGTTTCGATCATATTCGGTAGACATGCCAAGACAATGTGGACCTCACATAATCATCAACGAAGGCTGAAGTGTCTCAACTGCTTGACAAGTATCTGAATAGAGAGATAAACCATACAGATTAATTTATGTGAAACAATTGTCATCAGATATACTGGTGCGACAATGATAAAAGGAATGACAGTTAATATTATGATCAGATGGACCGTTTGTGGCATGAGATTCTCGGTTAGAAGATAACAAAGACAAATGAGTTTGAACATCTTTATGAATGCCTTGAACAAATGAGTCATCTTCCTTACCATAAAGAAGAATTTGATTTGCACAATAACTCATGCATTCATTAACACTCAAGAGGATTTCAAGTGCGATGAAGAACAAGATTTGTGACATAACATTCACAAGAAAAACCACGAGCTGACTATTCTGAAATGAATTTGATAGACATGATTGCTTCGACCAAAGATGATTTTTGAAATGATCAACTTCATAGTTCCATGATTCTATTAGAGATACACATTCCAAACATGTGTTTGATACAAGAGATTTGCATGAAGATGAATCAACTTAAGAAGATTCATGAATCCGATAAGAAATAAAATCTTGAAAGCTCGAAAGACTACATCCGCAATACCAAACATCTTTCAGGAAGGAATTTACATCTAGTGAAACCATGCAAAGAGAAAGATTTCACGAGAGAAACCAGATCTGACTTAGTTCGGGGACCTTACCAAAGTCACGAGATCCTCTCATAACCATCAACAAAAGTTGAAGTGCCTCAACTTCCTGACAAGTCCCGAAACTTTCAAGGATTGTAAAATCGCATTTTGAAGATTGAACCAGATCGTGCACGATGTGAGGATAGCTACTATCACTGCTTTCAATAAGACCAAGTCTCAGAACTCTCAAGGATTGCAAAATCGCATTTTGATGATTGAACCAAATCGTGCACAATGTGAGGATAACTACTATCACTGATTTCACTAAAACCACTACTAACTGGATGGCAACCATCTTTGTCACTGATTTGATCGGAATTTACAACTTCAACAACCAGATTACTCAAGTTTAAAGATTATTCTTATCGCAAATTCGAAGATGAATGAATCGGGGAAATTTCCTAAGCAAGTTGATTTGAAGAATTGTCTTTATGAAAAATAAGAGATGATGAGAGATGGAAAGGATACTCGATGATTTGATTGTTTTCTCTTTCATCATGGATATCCTCACCACCTTGTGCTAATTGAGAAGTTAACTCATCAAATGAAGAACTTGAAGAGCATGGAGTATCTTCATCGCATGTAGATGCATCGGAAACGGGAGAGCGCAAGGGATAGTGAGATGTAGAGGAAGTTTCGATAAGAATATTTTACTTGACTGAATCAAATTATGGATGAGACACCGAAAGATCAAATAGTACACTCAGGCATTCATCATCGCATACGTCAATAGAGTCATCATCATTAGGATTATTGTTTTTCAAGATTTGAGATTGATTAAGCGAACATATTTCATTTGATTCACTGCCAGGATTAGTGGATTGAAAATCAACCAAGAATGAGGGAGTATCAACTTCGCACAAAGGATTTTGCAAAAGAGAAGAAAGATAGAAAGAATCTTTACCTTCCTGCTCCTCTACCTGCGAAATTGTGACTACCTTGTACCTATTCATTGCTTGGATTTGGAATAGGTTGATCATGCAAACCATGGAGCAAGGGATCATGAGAAAAAGCTGATAGAAGAGGAAAAGAATCCAAATCATATTCAAAATTAGTCTTCACCATAGGCCTCATGGGCCATTCCGGGATTTCCTCCATTAGCTCTAAATGATGAAAAGCGGAAGGGGAATGAGAAGATGGGCTAGGAATTTGATGTGCGGATTTACCAACTTCATTATTATTGCGAGGAGGCACCCTCATCAGAACTGGAAATGGAGGGCAAGGAACAAAAAGAGTAGTAGGTTCCTCCTCTGAAATTCAAGGTGTCTCATGATTTACAAGAGTTGGGGAAGTAAAAACATGAGGGGGTTCAGATTCATGGTGCAAATATATATGAACCAAATGCAAAAACTTTTGTTTAAAAAAATCTCAATCTGTGTCTTCCCCCCTAAAATTCATAACAAAGGTGAAAGAATCGAATAAAAAAAATCCTCAATTGATTCATTAAGCTTCATTCTCAGTTGATTATATCTTTTAAGAACATCCCCGTAATCATACCTATTAAATGCTTTATGAAGCTCCTTCTCGAGTTGCTCGAATGAATGGATAGAAGCAATAGGTAATGTATGATACCATCTCTTAACACGACCTTCAAATGTGAGGGTGAGCAATCTAGCCATGACATCCTTCCAATGTATTCAATTAGAAAGGCAAAAACAGGAAACTTGAAACAAATGTTCACAAAGAGTTAATTCACCCTAGCCATCAAACTTAAATTGGGACAGGTTATGGAAAACTTCCACAGGGATGGTAAGAATAAGCTCTTTAGAAAAACATCCTGGGATTATGATTTGGGGAAGAGACATTTTGGATAAGAGATTCAAAGCATACTCAACGAGCACAGTGTGTCATCTAGCCCTCCTTTTAGCGCCATTTGTTGACGGCATTAGAAATCCGTCAACCAAGGGGATCTCCTCAATGTGAAGTCCCAATTAGACCTCACACCGATTGGAATAGGAGCCCCATCCAAAGTATCGACCCGGTTGCCATATATTCTTATAGACTTGCCTTGGCTTTAGCTTTCAGCAAGAGAGAAAAGCGTGTATGTACCTTTGCAAAAAGCAAGTGTGCTTGGTGAATGTTCTGTTGCAAGTGTATCAAGGTTCTTCTACTGCAAAGGGAGGAAAGGTGAGCCTCTAAAAGAGAGGTAACAATACCATCCTAGTAGAGGCACACACAAGCGAAAAGTGAATCGCCTAACATCAAGCAGAATAGTCCACATAGATGCAATGATTGTTACAACCATTACAACAAATTTTCAATTAGATAAACACTAAAATAACCAAAATAGTTCAACTACTTTAGTACAAGTGATAGCAAACATGAACCATAAACATTCACAGAACAATCTTACAAATGTTCACAATTCATGCATGAAAATGTGTTGCCATCAAGCTTCAAGTATTAAGTAAAAGTCCCAAGATACATGAATACAAAGACCATCACTAGCTCCAACAATGGAGCATTGGAGCCACGACTTGCTCCCCAAAAGTTCTGAATCTATCTCTTTGATGCCCTATGGGAGAAGCCAAGGTGAAAAGTCTTTTGCATGAACAATGAGGGTGTATATATAACAAATGGGGTGATCTTTCACCTCCCTTATGACTCTTCGACTACCCTCATGACTATTTGACTTCTCATACTTTTCGACTTCCTACATGACTCTTCACATTACATCGATGACTCTTGGACTTCCAATTTACATTACATTTTCCAATATAGAATTATATATTCCACAAATGATGTGGCACATGATAGCTCATGACACTGATGATATGGACTGCATGATGACATGGCAATGTCAAGACACCTTTTGTTGTTGGTTTCTTTGTGTCTTCTTGAAAAGATGGTATGTGGTCTTCATCTTCCATCTTTTGTTATAATGTAGTGTTCCTTCGTCTTCTTGCCTGATGAGCATCTTATATTCTCAGCTCCTTAGGTGTCTTCTAGCATGGTCTCTTTCTCCATCTCCTTCATCATCATCTTGTCATAACATAATATAATACATGAGACTGCAATCCACCCATGATAAGACGACATCAATTCGATAAACCCCTAGCCTAAGATGCTTCATGAAATCACTTGTTAGGGTTGGCACTGGTGACTGGTTGAGCGATTGACTCAGGGATTGCACAGTTCCAAAGGCCAAGGTCCAGGACTAAAGCTTGAGACTATGCAATGCACAGTTAAGGATGGCCAAGGTCAAAGGATTGCGTAGTTGAGGGACTCAAGGACTCAGGATGGAGGCTTGAGCCTTGAGACTAGGCAATGCACATTTTTGGAGACCTAGGCAGAGGGACTACGCAATTGAAGGACTTAAGGGCTAAAGTTGGAGGCTTGAGGCTTGAGACTGCGCAGTGCATAGTTTTGAGCTGAGTGACTGTGCAATTGATGGATTAAAAGAACCAGGTTGAGGGCTTGAGCACTCAGTTTGTCCACTGCGGAGTGTTAGAAGGACAGGGAGGCCAGGTGATGCGCAATTGCGCAATTCAAGAGCTCAAGGCTAACGCTTGAGGACTGAGACTGTGCAATGCGCAATTTAGGCCTGGATTGAGGGAAAGATTGTGCAGTTCTGGAGCTCAAGGGTTGGGCTTGAGGACTGAGATTGTGCAGTGCGCTGTTCTAGGAGGCAAAAAATGCATTACGCGGTGCCAATTGACAAGGTTGTTGCTTGAGGTCTGAGACTGCGCAATGCACAGTTCAGGCTAGATTAAGGAGGCTAAGTGGTCCGATCAAAGAGTTTTTCCCATTTGACTAAGTGTTGGATTAGTGAGAGGACTATAGGCAAAAGCATGAGTATAAACATAATCACACACTTAGATCACTTAACAACACAACATGGAACACTCGGAACACATGAACAACATCCTTTCCTTAATGCAACAACTTTGCGACGACCTACACCAAGTGCGACACCAAAGATACACTACAACGACCGTGACGACACTTGTGCGACAGTGCTTGAAACTTTGAAATTGAGTGTAATACATGTTTACATGGTAAGACCAACCCCTTTACACAAAGGTTACCCCTTAAAACCACTAAAACTAGCTTTCGTGCATTGTGCGACACTCCACATGCTAAAAGATGACATTTACTATATGAAGAGAAAAGTGCAAACGACACTTGCGATACGCGAACAACAGTGAAAGCAACACGTGCCAAAGCGAAGATAACATGAAAACGACACTAATGAAAGTGAAATCAAGCGAAAGCGACAATCGAAAGCATGAAAATGACACTCATGAAAGCGAAGCTGCGCAAAAGCGACAATTTGAAAAACTCACCAAAAGTACAAATGCAGCCAAAAGTGGAAGATTGTCAATGAAAGCACGCACTAACTATCAACATAGATTGACTATTGCACAGGCACTGTTTTGATGGACCGTGCTATGCTTGTTCAAGCTTGTAAAAAGGAATGTGCTTGAACTTGTTGCAGACTGAGCATGTGTGAACAGGTGACTTCGACACTTACAATTCAAAAGGGAGCTCAAGAACTTAACAAAACATCAACCGATCAAGAAGTGACTATGGAACGATTGATCATAAGATCCACAGTAGGCTCCAAAATTCAAGTGTAAGCAAAATTTTGGAAGGTATTTGTCACAGCGACAACACTTCCATGTTAGTGTCGATGTATTTCCTTCCTCTTAAAACCATTTTATCTTGATTTTCTCATTCTATAAAATCCTTGAGTTCAATTCATCATGGTGAGCACCTTGTTCAAAACCTATACAAGTTTTGGAGCTAGCATATTGTGATTTTTTTCTTTCAGATTAATAAAAGACAGATGTCATTGTGATCTACAAGAGTTTTTTACTGCTGCAATAATTTTGGGAATAGTGTTTTATGCAACATTTGCATATTGTTTGTTGTTCTGATTTTTCAAAGTATGCAGGGTTTGCACCTATTTTTTCCTGGGGAATCTTGCAGGGAAACACTCCCAGGCATAATGTACTCAAATTTTACCATGTAGCACACTCAAATCTGGCCCAACACTCATCTAATATGATGCATGCACTCATATTGATTGTTAAAACCTTCAATTATGATGTTCATTTTCTTTAGAGAGACCCGAATCATATCAACCTCCCACAGTGAAGGTGAAAGCTGCAATTCGTATTCAATTACATATAAGAAGCATATTACATCAAGCAAATCATGTTAGAGTGCATCCATTTTTAGATATAGTAAAAGAAAAACCCCTATGTCATGATTTTGCTTCCTAAGACTCAGAATTGAATGACACAGACCCTTAATAGGCTGAAAACCCAATAAGTACAATTTTGGACTAATCCATGGATTCTGCAGAAGACAAAGGGCTCAACAAATACATGATCGAATTTTCGGAAGCAAATCAAATTCAAGTGCAAAATGAATGGCTATCACAATTACAAATGGGGAAAATAAAAAAGCTACTAACCATTTCCAGCAGCTCGCAGACAAGCATGCATGTTCTTGTCTTGACAACTATGATCTTTATCGCAGATCTCATTTTGTCCAGAGCCACTGCCCTTATCCTTGTCAATATTCGTTGAGGGTGGGGGCTCTTCTTCTCCTTCTGCGCTTAACTTATCTTTCGTCGGGGTATTGGGACCTTCATGTTTCTTCTCTGGAGAAGAGATTATGGTAGTATTAGTTGGTAGACCCTTGGATCCCTCAAGTGTACCTGGAGGTGTTGGATCCCCATTTGTGACAGTCGTGCTATCGTTTTTTATTTTCTCCCCTGCTGAATCCGAATCGTCCTTTGGCCTTTCAATGGGAGTCCTGCCACCACTGTTATTCTCTGATTCATTAGGCTTAGGCTCATTTGACTTGTCTTTTTTTGAATTCCCATCAGGTGGACTGTTGTTTTGTACTTTTGAATGCTGATCAGTTGCTTTGCTCCCATCTATTTTAGTTACGTTTTCGGTTGCATTGTTATCAGGAGCAGTTGGAGGAGTCAAGGCTGTATTGTTCTTTGTGTCTGTGGAGCTCTTGTCATCTCCCTTTGTTGAAATTGGGTTTCCCTTGTCTGTTTTAGGAGGAATATGTTGGATTGGCTCAACTGGGGGGTGGCTTTTATTTGCATCTGCATCACCCTGCCCAGCTACAATATGAGGTCAAAAATATAGAGGTGCAAAAATAACACCATGTGTATAAAACCCACAGAAAAATACACGACGCACAGAAAAAACAAAATTGAAAAGAAGCATGTACCTTGTTTACTGGGGAGTTTCCAGCAGTACCGGATTGACTGTTTTTGGTTTGCAAAAGGCCCCGGAAGCTCCTTGTCTGAGGTGTTACGAATTCAGAATGAGAGGGTCGAATCATCGATCCAACAGCTGCAGTGATAAATAGAAAAAACAATGCCAGATGCGTGATTTGCCACATGGTTTCTATCAATATTGAAACCCTTCACAAACGAATTGCTCACTACCCACTTGGAGATATTCTGTTATAAACCCTTTCTCTTGCCCTAAGAAATATCTTGTAACATCGCATTTTGGCGGGGACTCGATCCTTCCTGGTTTCTGCTGTTGCGTCAAACCATTTAGAAAAAAACACCACAGGAATTCAAAACTGATGAATTGACACCAAATGAAAAGAGTGGTTTTTGAACAATTTATCAGAAGAGGAGATGAGATTGATCTCTTCTATGGGAACCCACTTTTGTTTTCTTCGCTGCAATACCCGTGCGGGAAATGAAATGCCCGGATACCTTGTGGGCTAGATCTTAAATCATAAACGAATGAATGAGCCCATGGACGGGCTATCGTCCTACAGGAGAAAAGGTAAAAGGAAGCAAACAGTCCCTGATGCGATGACGCTGAACGATTCTGCGGGGTCGCGTTTCAGATTCCTTCTATAATAGTTATTTAGAATGTATATATCCTCTTGCGCATTTGCACTGAAAGAACACACTTTTGGTAAAATGACTTTTTTTAAACGATTACAATGTTTAATTGCGTACATAGTGGGATAAAGTAGCAGAACTTGAAGGAGTTTTCTCTAATCATTTTTGGATGAAGCTATTGCGATATTTAAATTATTTTTGGATTATGGTACTCATTGATCGTTAATCTCTGATCATGGGATGGGAGTGTGATCAGATGGGAGTCACTGTGCACAGAAAAGAAAATAAAAATAAAAAATAAGTAAAGTTTTTTTTAGAAATTATTTAAGATAAATTTTTTGCTGACGATTTTGAACCAACAAGTTTGGTTTTTTATTTTTTTGTTGTTTTATAAATATATATAGATACTCGTTTTTTTTATTTTCTTTTCTTTTCTTTTTTTGGATTTCTTCCTATTTCCATTCTCATAAATACTAGTTGTATACTAGTTGTGGGAAGAAAGTATAAAAATGGGAAATGGTGTGAGGGGATATAGAATAAAACAAAAAAATTGTTCATACTCTCTTAAATTTCCCCCACTCTCATCTTAGTGGAATTGGAATTGAGATAATCTAACTTGAAGCATCACAAAATCAAGTAAGTGGTGGGTATGGATGAAAGCCACATCAATTAAAAAAAACAAGATTCTCATGTTAGTGGAATTGAGATAATCTAATTTGAAGCATCACAAGATCAAGTAAGTGGTGGGTATGGATGAAAGCCACACCAGTGAAAAAAACAAGATTGTGCTAAATTGGATTAGAGAATTAGAATTTCGTAAAAAAAAAAAAAAAAAAAAAAAAACAAGATTGTGCTAGATTTTGATTAGAGAATTAGAAGCTAGTATATAAAAAGAGAAACAAAATATTTTATAAATATTATATTTTTAATTTAATTATGATAACATTTTTAATTAAATCTAAAGAAAAAAAAATATATATATATGTATATATGTTATATATTTAAGACATATCTAAACCTTTACCCTCACTACAACTAAAAATAATGTGTGGATATTCTATAAAGATTAAATCAAAGTATTAATAAAATTAAAAATGAGAATACTTTTTATATAGAGATGTGAAATTTATACTAGCCTAGATCCATGTTAACTCTAAATCTATGAAGCCCAGAGAGAAATCTCATTCTCAAAAGATTTATTAATTTATTTATGTTATTAATTTTATTTTATGTTTGACCAAGTGAAAATATTTTCATGTAAAGTTATTCTTTTATTTAGTTTTCATCGATTTAAAAAAAATGAATAATTATATTATATATATATATATTATATATATATATAAACAAATATTATAATATTTTTTAAAATAAAAATACTACATTTCAAAGTATCATATTCAAAAGGAGTCCAAAAGTGTCAATAGCAAATTCACTATTTTACTTTAATCTTATTTTAATTTAGAATTTTATTTTTATCTTTTAAATTTTTATTTTTAGTAATTTTACTATGTCAAAATGTTAAATGGGATATGATAGGACATTACAACATCTCTACCATACTGGGTTGGTCATCTTAACTCCAAATCTACCAAAATGTTGAGAAGGATCATATCTTTTTTCACTCCAAAAGTGGTTTGCACCTCAAGAGATTTAATCTTCTAGGACCTTGGTAGATCAAGAGTTAAGATGGATTTAGGTTGGTATATATGCTAATTGGGTTTTGCTTAGGTGGTTGGCCAAATAGTTATTATCCTACCTACCATAATTCAAATCTTGTAAAATGACTTGTTGAGTTTTGTTGACAGTGTTAGACCGCCAACATTCAGGGGATCGGCCCGGTATGAAGTCCCAACTAGACCTCACACCATTTGATGTGGAAATCATATCCAATATGATGGCCTCGATGCCATTATCTTAAATATTTGCCTCAACTCTTACTTGTCAGCACAAGAGAGTGATTTGCTTTATCTTTCGAGAAGTGAGGTTCGCGTGCCTGGTGATTGTAAATGTCACTTGTGTCAATGGTTCTTTCATCATAGAGGGAGAGGGTGGGAGTGAGTCCCAAGTTGGTTGGGAGTAGTTCCAACTCTGCTAGGAACACACAACACAACACGACATGCACAACTTCTGACGGAACAGTCCACACGGATGCGGCAGTCACAACATAAAAGGGCTCAGCGGATTAGTCCGCGTAAGTGCGACAATTGTTATAGCAAGTTTTCTATAAAAGGTTTGTCTAATGTCCGGGAGAGTAGTCAACACGAGCGAGACAACATTAACAGCATATACAACACATCTTCATTAACTTATATGTATTACAACAAGTGAAATAGTTCAAGTGTTAAACACAAGTTAAAGCAACATGCATTACAAGTGTTTAAGATTAGTCTTACAACATTTACAATACATGTGTGAAAACGTGTTGGCCTGATAGCAGGCTTCTAAATTAAGCAAAAGTTCCAAGACACAGCATTACACCATACATCACTAACCCCGTGAGTGGGGCATTAGAGCCACTACTTACTCCTCAAAGAAAAGATTACAGACTCTCAAGGCTATGTGGGAGGAGCTGAGGTGAAAAATTCCTTTCCATGTACAGATGAGGGGGCATTTATAGCCAAGGGTGAAACTAACCCTTGTGGTTGTTTGACTACCCCCGTGACTGTTTGACTTCCATGACTTTTCGATTTTACATGACTCTTCATACAACAAGTGGGTCTCTTGGACTTCCATGTTACATTACATTGTTTGACAGTATGGCCCACAATAGAGATGTGGACAACACGACTCATGACAGTGTTGGTACATTCGTGCTGCTGTTGGTGTGCATGTCGAGCTACAGTGTCGTTGGTGATGGATTTCCTCATGGTGTGTCACAACTTCACCTCTGCATGGCAACATGTGTGGAGTCTTCGATGGTCATTGGGTTCGCTTGATGTTGCATTTGCTCGTTGCTCCTTGCTTGTATGTTGGAAAGCTTGACAGGTTCATATGTTCGCAAAAGTGCATGTTCATCCGTTCGTTCGTCCGTGAACACATTTTGCATGTTTGCTCGTGCGTCCGTCTGCAAACACATCTTTGCATGATCATTTGTTCGTGAGCACATCTCCTTGCATGCATCGTTTGTTTGTCCATTAGTGAACATGTCCTTCTGCATGTGCTCCCTTTGTTTATCCCATCTATCGTTGCACCATGTTTGTTTGTGTCCCTATATCTGTAGTCACTCATGAAGAGACGACATCAAATCCAAAAATCTCCTAGCCTACCATGATGGATGATCATTTTGGATGTAGGTGACCAAGAGAGGAGACAAGATTGTGAGCTAGGATGGAGGCTCCGGGCACTGCTGATGAAAATTGCGCAGAAGTCACTAGGTGATGAAGGTGGGCAATTAGGATCGACAGTGGCTATCCGCGGGGTCTTGCTCAGCTGCAGAACAAAACTGTTCAGTTTTTAGGAGGAACAATCTGGGCTATGGGAAGGTTGGGCATGCCAAATCTGTGCAGTTTCCGGAACAAGCGGGCAGTGGGAGCCTGGCGGTCAAAACTACGCGATTCCTAAGGGGAACTGGCAGTCAGCTAATGGGTCACTGGTAGCAAAAACTGCGCAACTCCTGAGGGGAACTGGCAGTCAGCTACTGGGTCACTGGCAACAAAAACTGCACAATTCCTGAGGGGAACCGGCAGTCAGCTGCTGGGTCACTAGCAGCAAAAACTGCGCAATTCCCTAAGGGGAACTGGCAGTTAACTGCTGGGTCACTAGCAGCAAAAACTACTCAATTCTTGGAGGGAACTGGCAGTGAGTTACTGGAGCTTGGCAGCAAAAACTGTGCAATTCCTGAGGGGAACTGGCAGTCGACTACCGGGAAGTGCTCGCGGGAAAAACTATACTGATGATGGGAGGTTGGCCTGTTGATCACCTATGTACATTTTCTGAGCTGAGCGAACTGATGAGCAGCAGAGGGCTTGCTCATGAAAACTGCGCAGTTTTCCGAGTGAGCAACCATTCGACTGACTGGAAAAACTACGCAATTTTTGAGGGAGACAAGGACGGGCACTTAGTGTTTGTCCAGCCTGTCTGTGCAGTTTTCTCAGTGAGCGGAGCAGGCAAGGTCTTCAACCTCTGTACAATTGTTTAGGGGAGTCAGTCCTGGGGTGGATGTCGGGTCAAACCCTTCGGTTGACCAGCATGAAGGCTGGTTGATCTGCTTGCGAGTAATGCAACTTGAAATGGCTTGCTTGGTTCTTTTGCGCAGTTTTGGGTGGCAATCGATCGAGTCATTGGCAAGGTGATGGTCGACTGTCAGAGGGGAATCCTATCGTCATAACTTTAGCAAAGTGACTAAGTGTGTGAACGAGTGAAGGATGCATACATGATCTTGCAAACACACACTTACATTACTAGACGACGAGACAACTCAAACCATCCAGACACACATGCTCAACATGACTGACCGATGGTGTGAGCAACAAGCGCGACACTTGTGATTGATCGTTGGTCGACCGTGACGACGTTTGCGTGACAATGTATGTGACTTCGTGTGTAAGTGCAACAAATGTTTACATAGCAAACACAACATGTACATAGGAAGCGAAGAACTTGAGTATGACCAGAACTCGGTCGCAAGCATGACAGTGACATCAATATGCAAAATCTTGGGTGGAATAATCAAGCAAGGTGGGTGTGAGGACTCACACAAGCTCACAGAGTGAATCTAAGTGCGTGTAGTCATCAAGTAAAACTCTCAAAATATTCTCCGAAATTGGATGTTGGCCAAAATTTTGGAGGGTGGTTGTAGCCGTTGCAACACTTGGCGACACACTGGTAGAACTCTAGCTTCTCTGTTTTGGTTCACTAATAGCACAGGGCCTTGGTCTTTTGGGGAGAATTGAATCATTGTGTGGGTTAATTCGACGTCCCCACTTACCCCATGGACATACATGGTTCACCTTTTGCCAACTTAGTCAAACACAATCAAAATTTCAGCTTGATCACAGTGTTTTGAAATCGAGGAGGGTAGTTTAGCTCGCGAGTTGAAGATTTTCAGAGTATAAGTTTTCATCTCTGGTGTTGCTCCGCTACCAACAGGCCTGGACAGTACCCCCGTGGAGTCACACAGGAACACACGCATTGCTCCACTACCAGCGAGCTTGGTCAGTACCCCAGTGGAGTTGCATGCTTCACCTCTCTGCGCAGGAAGCCTTTCTCTTCTTTCACCTTTGTATTTTTTCAAGTGGATTGTGCATAGGCACTTATTTATTTTTGGGGCGGAAGAGGGATCCCAACTTATTGAGAGCAAATGAGGTTGTTCCTTTAGAGAAGCATGTAAGACCTCTAACATAGGTTTGCTCGTTTATATTTTCCCCTTCTTCATTTCTACTAGTTGGATGGGCTCGAACACAGAGCAGAAAGCTGAGTACAAGCATGAGGCTTCCGAGTGTGGACACAGTTTCATGGTTGGACCAAAACTTCCCTTGCAGACGCCTCGTATTTTCTGTCGAGACTCCATCGGCTAAAGGTTATAACCAAGCACAGAGAAGACGGACACAAGATTGGTCAAGTGCTACAGTGTCACAAGTCTCTTCAAATCTCAGCCACATACTCATTCAAAAGCCAGAACGCAGTAGATGGTAGCACTTATTTCCAGAAAACAAAAATAGAAAGGTATTAATCAAACAAAACAAAATGAAACAAAAATATTAAGAAAAGCCAACACAGCAAAATCAAGCAAATCAAACAAGCAAACAAACATGCAAACCAGAAAGCAAACACTACTCCTACTCCTACACTACATGGTCGGGGTTACGTGAAATGAAATTTCCAGTGAATCCACCGTAGGCATACCTGACCCACAATCACGAAGATACAAGCGATTAAAACAGATAAAAAATAGTGTGCAACAGAAAATGCAAAAACTTGACAAACTTACGCACGAGAGAGAAGGTCTCGCCTGCGAGGAGAAGAATGTGTCACAACCACCCAACACACATACTTACCTCTTCCGTGACTACCATTTTTCAACAAACCTCAGAGTTCTCTTGCGAGTGTGTGTTGTTCTGCACCAAATTTCTTAGCGAGTGCGAGGAAGGATTGAAGCTTATTACCTGCAAAAAGACTCGCCAAGTAAGATTGTTCCAACCATTCAGTGATTGGATCATAAAATTCGTGATGTCTGTTTTGAAAGATTTGTGATCTTTGAGAAGATGGATTCCTAATTCGAGATAGGGGATCACGATGGGAATCTGATACGAATAGATAGATTTGGTCATTCTCGTCGATCATGTCACGATAGTGAGGGCCTGGCATAACCATCAGCCCAGGGTGAAGTGCCTCACTTGCTTGATAGAAGTCCAAGAATAAAGATGTTACACGGTGAAGATCATAGTGTGTGAAGCAACTATCATTGGATGTAATGTTGGGAAAATGATAAACTGCATGAAAGCCACCCAAGGTAGAAGAAAAATCAGACAAGTCGGTTGTGATGCCAGATTCCAAGTTTGACATGAACAAAGAAAATTTTTGAACAATCATGCAAACGCTATGAATGAGGGAACCAAGTTCGTTGTCTACTAAACATGATAGAACACCCACCTACACTGGTGAAAAAGTGCACAGGCATCATGGGTCATCATAGAAATGTAGAAAGGATGCGAGCATTGTGAATGTGTGAAACCAGTCGAGTGTGGTGAAATGAGAGTAACTTGATTCACGTGATAGGTTGTGTGCTCGTCATCACACAGTGATATTGCTGGTGTGATGAGTGGGTAGATTTGATGTGTGAAATTTGCAAAAAGACCAAGGAGTTGATTACGAGAAAGAACACCTAATAAGCATGATTCTCGATAAAGATAGTCTTTGAGATGATCAACTTCATTGTCCCATGATTGAATGAGGGACGGACACTCCCAACCCGAATTGGATGTAAGAGAGGTGCATGAAGACGGACATGTTGTAACAGACTCGTGGATTCGATCATTAGTGAAAATCTAAAATTTTGAAATATCACACCCAAAATAGTAAATATTCTTTACACGGGGATCCATGTCGAGTGCAACCATGCAGATAGACAGATTGTGCATGAGAAATGAGATCTGATTTGGTTTGGCGGGCTTACCAAAGTCGTGAGGTCCTGACATAACCATCAACATACGTTGAAGTGCCTCGACTCCCTAGCACGTCTTGAAACTTTCCAGAATTGAAAAAATTCATTTTGAGATGTGAACCGGATCATGCATGGCCTGAGGATGGTTGTTGTTACTGATTTCAAAACTGCTCTTAGGATGACAACCATCTCTGTCACAGGCTTCATCAAATTTTTCAGCAAGCTGACTTGACGAGTTGTCTTCATGCAACACACAAGATGATGACAAGTGGCAAGAGTCTTGTGTGTTGAGACTATTTTCATCGTGGACAACCTCATTGCCTTGTGTCGATCAAGGAGATAACTCATAAGATGAAGAAGCAAGAGAACGTGGAATATCTCTGACGCATGTTGATGCGCTGTGAATGATAGGACACATGGGCAAGTGAGGTGCAAAGGAAGCTTCAATATGGACGTCTTCTTTTACTAGTGTACATTCCATATATGAGTTGGAGTGTGCATGAGATGACAATAGATCATATGATGTGCTTGGGCATTCATCACAACATACAGAAGCATGGGAGTGATGACAACCCTAGACTGGAGGTTGATCAAGAGAATTAATTATGCATGATGTTTCACCAAGATTCGCAGATCGATAATCGATCAAGAATGGAAGCTCAATGTTTTCAGAGAAATTGATCATGTCTTCACCATCCTCCTCCTCCTCTTGTATGATGAGACTGCCTTGCACATGACTGCAACTCGAGCTAGCAGCTTGAGAATCAAGAGAGTGCGCACAGCTAGATTGTGAAGCAGATCACTCAAGCGAGTCACAGTGCAAGGACTCATGGCTTGCAGATGATGGAGGATGGCAGAGATGCAGATTAGACTCAGGACTTGGGGTTATGAATGGTGATGTCCACTTGCGAAATGGAGGGATGAGTTTTCGACATAGGCTTTCTTAACCATTTTGGAATTTCCTCCATTAGGGCAGGAGACAGCCGAGCAGATTTATTGGGAGCATGTAGCACAAATATCTTAGCTTTTCAACCACTGCGAGGGGGAACCCGCTACACAGATTTCTTAGTTTTACGGTTGCTGTGAGGGGGCACCCTCTTCAAGAAATGAGGTGTCTCATGATCTGCAAGAGTTAAGGAAGAAGGGAAATGAAGAGGTTCAACGTTTCGGGAGACATGAACCAAGCGTTTCAACTCTTGGCTCGTGAATTCAAGGTCCACAAACTGCTCAGGAATTTTGTGACATAGGTGAAGGAAGCGGATAGCAAAGTCCTCGACTGATTCACCAGGCTTCATTCTTAAATGAGAGGTTCTTTCATAAACATCTTGGTGGTCACACTCATCGAAGGCTTAATGGAGCTTCTCGAGGAAAGTGAGAAGGGAATGTACAGAAGCAGGTGGCAAGGTATGACACCACCTATTAGCACGACCTTTAAGGGTGAGGAATAAGAGTACGCAAATAAGCTCATCACTATCGATTTCATGAGATTCGCAGAAATTAAGAAAATCATAAATGTGCTCGGTTACGAACGTTTTGTCCTCACCGTCAAACTTTAATAGGGACAAGAGATCGAGAAGCTCATCGGGGATTGATAACTGATTAAGGGAGAAATGAGAGAAACACCCTCGGGAGCACGAATTGTGTATGATTCATTGGGTAAGAGATTTAACCCAAATGTATGGGATCAACTTGTCATATGGCCCTCCTTCTAGCGCCAAAATGTTGACTGTGTTGGACCTGACAACATTCAGGGGATCACCTGGGTATGAAGTCCCAACTAGACCTCACACCATTTGGTGTGGGAGTCCCATTCGGTATGATGGCTCGGTTGCCATTATTTTAAATATTTGCCTCAAGTCTTACTTGTCAGCACAGGAGAGTGGTTTGCTTTGTCTTTCGAGAAGTGAGGTTTGCGTGCCTGGTGATTGTAAATGTCACTTGTGTCAATGGCTCTTTCACCGTGGAGGGAGAGGGTGGGAGTGAGTCCCAAGTCGGTTGGGAGTAGTCCCAACTCTGCTAGGAACACACAACTCAACAGGACATGCACAACTTTTGACGAAACAATCCACACGAATGTGACAATCATAACACACAAGGGAAGATAACATGTATAACACTGAGTGGATTAGTCTGCACGAGTGCGACGGTTGTTATAACAAGTTTTTTGTGAAACATGTCTGATGTCCAAGAGAGTAGTCAACACGGGCAAGACAACATTAACAACACATACAACACATATTCATTGACATATATGTATTACAACAAGTGAATTAGTTAAAGTGTTAAACATAGGTTAAAACAACATGCATTACAAGTGTTTAAGAGTAGTCTTACAACAGTTACAATACATGTGTGAAAACGTGTTGGCCTGATAACAGGCTTCTGAATTAAGCGAAAGTTCCAAGACACATCGTTACACCATACATCACTAACCCTGTCAGTGGGGCGTTGGAGCCACTACTTACTCCTCAAAGAAAATATTACAGACTCTCAAGGCTATGTGGGAGGAGCTGAGGTGAAAAAGTCCTTTCCATGTACAAATGAGGGGGAATTTATAGCCAAGGGTGAAACTAACCCTTGTGGCTATTCGACTACCTTCATGACTATTTGACTTCCATGACTTTTCGACTTTACATGACTCTTCATACAACAAGTGGGTCTCTTGGACTTCCACGTTACATTACATTGTTTGGCAGTATGGCCCACGGTAGAGATGTGGACAACATGACTCATGACAAGACTCAACATGACAGTGCTGGTACATTCGTGTTGCTAGTGTGCATGTCGAGTTGTAGTGTTGCTGGTGATGGATGTCCTCATGGTGTGTCATGGCTTCACCTCCGCATGGCAACATGCGCGAAGTCTTCGATGGTCGTTGGGTTCACTTGATGTTGCAATCACACATTGCTCCTTACTTGTATGTTGGAAAGCTTGACAGGTTCGTCCGTTTGCGAAAAGTGCATGTTCGTCCTTCCATTAACACATTTTGCATGTTTTCTCGTGCATCCATCCGTGAACACATCTTTGCATGATCATCCATTCGTGAGCACATCTCCTTGCATGCATTGTTTGTTCGTCCATTGGCCTTTTGCATGTGCTCCCTTCGTTCATCCCATCTGTCGTCGCATCATGTTTGTTTGTGTACTTGTATCTACAGTCACTCATGATGCGATGACATCAAATCCAAAAACCTCCTAACCTACCATGATGCATGATTGTTTCAGAGGCAGGTGACCGGGAGAGGAGACAAGGTTTTGCGTTGGGATGGAGGCTCCGGGAACTGTTGATGAAAACTGCGCAGGAGTCATTAGGCGATGAAGGTGGGCAATCTAGATCGACAGTGACTATTTGCGGGGTCTAGCTCAGGTGGAGGACAAAACTGCATAGTTTTTGGGAGGAACAGTCCAGGCTACAGGAAGGCTGGGTAGGCAAAATCTGTGCAATTTTCGGAATGAGCAGCCAATGGGAGCTTGACAGTCAAAACTGTGCAATTCCTGAGGGGAACTGACAGTGAGCTGCTAGGTCACTGGCAACAAAAATTGTGCAATTCCTGAGGGGAACTGACAGTGAGCTGCTAGGTCACTAGCAGCAAAAACTGCACAATTCCTGAGGGGAACTGGTAGTTAGCTGTTGGGTCACTAGCAACAAAAATTGCGCAATTCCTAGAGGGAACTGGTAGTTAGCTGCTGGAGTTTGGCAGTAAAAACCACGCAATTCTTGAGGGGCATTGGCAATCAGTTGTCGGGAGCTGCTGGTGGGAAAAACTACGTTGATGTTGGGAGGTTGGCTTGATGATCACCTTTGCGCAGTTTCTAAGTTGAGCGGACTGCTGGGCAGTAGAGGGCTTGCTCATAAAAACTGCGTAATTTTTCAGTGAGCAGCGGGTCGATTGACTGGAAAAACTGTACAATTTCTGAGGGATACAGGGACGGGCACTTGGTGTCTGTCCGGCCTATCTGCATAGTTTTCTTAGTGAGCGGAGCGTGCAAGTTTTGCAACCTCTGAACAATTTTTGAGGCGAGTTAGTCCTGGGGTGGTTGCTTGGTCAAACCCTCTGGTTGACCAGCATGAAGACTGATTGATCTACTTGCGAGAAATGCATCTTGAAATGGCTTACTTGGTGCTTATGCGTTGTTATGGGTGACAATCGATCGAGTCGTTGGTGGGTTGATGGTTCGGCTGTCAGAGGGGAATCCGGTCATCAAAACCTCAGCAAAGTGACTAAGTGTGTGAACAAGTGAAGGATGCATACGTGATCTTGCAAACACACACTTACATGACTAAATGACGAGACGACTCAAACCATCTAGACACACATGCTCAACATGGCTAACCGATGGTGTGAGCGACAAGTGTGATATTTGTGATTGATCGTTGGTCGACCGTGACGACACTTGCGCAACAATGTATGTGAATTTGTGTGTGAGTGTGACAGATGTTTACATAGCGAACGCAACATGTACACATGAAGCGCAAACCTTGAGTATGATCAGAACTCGATCGCAAGCATGACAATGACATCAATATGCAAAAGCTTGGGTGGAATGATTAAGCAAGGTGGGTGCAAGAACTCACATGATCTCACAGAGTGAACCCAGTGCATGCAATCATCAAGTAAAATTCTCTAAAGAGGCTCCGAAATTGGATGTTGGCCAAAATTTTGGAGGGTGGTTGTAGCCGCTACAACAAATTCTTAAAAAAAAAAAGTAATTTATGTAACAGTCTTAGATGAGTATATAATGTGGAGATAGCATAGTACCAACAACTTCACTCTTACTTTAGCGATGAGATAAAGACATATTTGTTTTCTTAAACAATCTTCAATACCCAAAAAATTTCATGGAAAAAA
>APFE031519540.1:13610-38570 GCA_000404065.3 Pinus taeda | reverse complement strand
ATGCACAGGGAATACACGGGAAAAACCCGCTTTGAACCCATAAGCCGAATCTCAAAATTTATTAACCTGATTCATAATTATCGTCGAGTCTGCTCATTCCAGCCTTTCCACAGCGCTCTCCGACCTCTGCATTCTCCGATCTTCGATCTCCGATCAGCTTTATTGGATATCGGCGATATCGCTTATCGGCCCATCAACTATCGGTGTTCCACAGTTCACTGTCACTTAACCTTCTGATATCCAATCGCTGATAAGCCAACTTGCACGATAATCCTCCACCGTGGATCTAACACACTTGATCCGATGGTTATCAGAGATTTCGGGTGGACAAATAGCACGGGGATTACCCGCCCAAAAAGTGGTTTCATCTCTCCTCCCAAGTGCTACGTGTCACTTGGTTAGTGGAATCGGGTGCTCACCCCGAATTACCGCTTACCACTTCTACCTCGCCCGAAATACCACTTTTTCCCGAGAAACCACCTCTTCGCTGATTATCTTCCGTGCTCTTCCACCATGCGATGACCGTTGATCTATGAGATCCGACGGATCCTGTGCATTCTCCGTCTATTTCCTCCTTGACTTGATTTCGCTTATTTTGATGGATTTACACCTCATCCAGGGTTCTTGCCATACTTTGTTACGACGCCCATATCACAATCAACTCGATATCTTTGGTTTATTATTGGATCGCCATCGATCCTTTAAGTGATCGATGGTCGATCAACAATCTACTAACAGTGGATTCAAGCCATCATCGCATATATACACAGATAACTCAAAAAGGCATTATTACATAAACACACGAAAATCCACACAACACGCATCTATTCATTATACACAATATGATTACATCCTAAGGCATTTCAGCCTTAGATACAGTTCTCCTCTCGACTACATTATGAATACTCTATATCTGTCTCTCTATATTACTCTCTGTATCTTTGTCTCTCTATAGAACACGCAGGTTCATAATATATAAGAAATATTGGATCGAACCACTGGAAGGATCCGATCAAATCCTCTCCCTAATTTCCTCTCACAAATCACTCAACTACACGAATACATGGCAAATTACATTTAATTAAGTCCATCAAACTAGCTCTATTAAACCAGAATTTGTCCCTTGTTTTGCACCAATGGTCCACGTCCTCCTTGCGCTGCTTTGGATTCCTCGTTTGATTAAGAGTGCCGGATGCTTTTGCATCAACAACATTGTCAGTTTTGGAAGATTCAAGAAAGATCACATATCTAGATATTATAAACTTCTTATTAAGTTCATCATAGAGACGATATATTTTGGAGGTATTTGAGTACCCCAAGAAGATACATTTTTGACTCCTTGTACTGAATTTTTTTCTTTGTTTCTTACTCATCAAGGCATAACAGGTGGAAGCAAAAACCTTGAGATGCCTTATCGAAGGAATGTGGCCAAACCACATTTCATAGGGAATGTTGTTTTTGATTGCATGAGATGGACACTTATTCTTTATATACCCAACACATAGAACTGCATCAACCCAAAACATCAGCTTAACTTTCTTGAAAATCATCATTGAGTGTACCATATTTAAGATCATCTTGTTCATTCTTCTAGCTACTTTGTTTTGTTGGGGATTATACGACATAGTTGTTTGATATTTGATCCCATGATAGCGAAGATAGTTTTAAAATTAATTTGAAGTATATTCTTTTCCATTATTAGTATGAATAGAGCCAATATGAGATTATGCATCATTTTCAATCCATGCATGAAAGTTCTTGAATGTTTCAAAAGCCTCAAATTTGTTCTTCAATAAATAAACCCAACACATTCTGGTGTAGTCATCAATAAATGTCATCATATATTTATTAGCATTTGCAGAAGAAACTGGCATTGGGCCCACACAAATCAGAATGTATGAGTTCAAGTTTTCTATGTGCTCCGGAATGAGAATCATGAAATGATTGTTTGTTGTGTTTTTCTAAGATATAAACATCACATTGCTTAACTTTCCTAGGAATAGTTCGCAGACCAATAACACCATTTTTCTTCAACAAACGAAGGTTGTCATAGTGAGAACCTTCATGGTGAGAAAAATTGTCATTGTGAGAAAAGGCTTGATGGAAGTGTACTTTCATCATAATGAGAATGGTATGAAAAGTTTTGTGCATGAGCAAAGGTTCCTTGCAACTTCAAAAGTCTTACTTCTTCTATCCCAGCCATGACAAGTGAGTGATCTGATGCTTTTCTGACCTCAACATTGCCATCAAATATATGAATGGAGTGTCCTTATTGGCGGATGTGGACCAAAAACAAGTTTCTCCTCAACTCCGTGAGGTATAGGACATCATGTAGAATATAGCTTGATGGTGCCAAGCTTTGAGTTTTGACTTGTTTGCAAAGTAGACTGCTCCATCAACATTGTCAATGAATTCTTCAAAGAAATCTGTTCTAAAATTCATGTGGCGAGTTGCTCCTGAATCAAGCAACCAAACATCTTTCCTTGAAGCAAGTGAAGCATTATTTAAGTCTTCGGTTACTCCAATGTTGCAATGTGCCACAACATAAAGAGCAGACTTAGGTGCTTGTCCTTTCCCTTTACCAGGGGTTTTTCCTTTTTCTTCATATCTTTCCTGCTCGATTCTATCCCAAGGCAGCTTACATGTTGAAGCATCATGTCCATTTTTGTTACACTATGCAGTGAAGATCAAACCTTTCTCCTTCGAAATGTCTGCCCCCTTGGCCTAAAATTCTTTCTTCCTCTTCCTCTTTGGCCACCTCTTCCTCTAGAAGAATCCTGTTCCTGATTCTTCTCTTTCTGTGCAGGGCACACAACTTCTTCAGAAGACTGAGGAGCTATCTTCTTCCCAAAAGCCTTCTCTCTTTCAGCAAACTTCTTCTCAAGGGAGTCAAAGGAAATCTCCTTAAGTTTTCCACTTGCTTGCAATGACTCAAGATGATGTGAATAAGTGGGATATAATGCCTTGACATAGGTTGTTAGAGGAACATCTATTTCAACACCAGTGGATCTTATTTTTGATGCTAAGGCTAGAGGGTCATCATTTTTCAACTCAAGATTGAACAACTTGATCATCAATTGAAAATCTTCAAAATCAGAGTGTGAGTCATATAATTCTTTCAACTTCTTGAAAGTTTCAAAAGCATTTGAAAATGATGAAATATGACGATTCACCTCTTAATTTATTGATGCTGCATTTAAGGCATAAGCCTTGTTGTTCTTGTTTTCCCAAATGGCAAGTTCCTTTTGAGAAGTGGGTTTTTCAGGTGCATTGTCTCTTTCTCCTTCACAAACTCATTTCCAAAGTTCATTGATAATGAAGGTGTGTTTTATCTTCCTAGACCACTCATGATAGTTATCTTTGCCAAAGAAAACTACTCCCACAATGGAGATTAGTGAATGCATCATATGATCTGATCTGTGCCCAATATATGTCTTCAAAACATCATCAATATGCCTCCATACATACACTTTACTCTTCACTATACTGTCATAATTTAATACTTTAATACCTGTGGCATACCATAATATATTACATACCATCACACTTTCATACCATACATACCATATACCATATGGCTTTCAAAAAACAACAACGTATTTTCAACCCACTTTCATATTCCATTATCACATACCAACCATATGCACTGTATATGCCTTCCTATGCCATACATACGCACTTTCAAAAGTATAATATTTAAAACACATGATATATAAAAGCATATATTATTAAAAGGATTCCATACGAGGTGCATACGCATTCACTAACGCACATCATAGATATCACAATTGATAAATGCGTCATACCAGACTCAGTCCAACATACATCGGCCATCCATAAATACTATTCAACACACAATATCAGGTAAACAACGCCCATACCAAGTTAATTCTTCACCAAGTCAGTGTGCACAGTATTCAAATCAACGCACCAATGAACCATATTCACATATAAACTGTCATGCCAACCAATGAACTGTTGCACACATATGCCTCACTGGGTCTTTGAATGCAGAGACTTTGTTTAACAGCAGCACCAGGAACCATGGTTTCATGGTCATACAGTTAGAAATGAATGCACATAAGACCACGGCCTTATCAACCTTAGCGCAGCAACAAATTTAACTCAACACACAATCACACAGGCCAGCCTTCAATTCATTTCAGTGCCTAGAGCAGTGTACACATACACACCAAACTGTTCAATGCAGAAAGCAGAGAATGCTCTCTTGATGGCAGGGAATAATGGCAGGTAAATAGGAGTTATAGGAGGAGAGGGAAGCTAAAATGGGGCTAGCTCTGATACCATGTCAGGCCATGAAAGTAACTCCATGAACTAACTGTGTTTTTGCATTAAGTGAAACATGGATATATGCAAGGAGAGGGACACTGTTGGGATTCATCTCCTCAATGCAGAAAGCAAAGAATGCTCTCTCGATGGCAGGGAATAATGACACGTAAATAAGGGTTATTGGAGGAGAGGGAAGCTAAAATGGTGCTGGGTCTGATACCATGTCAGGCCAGGAAAGTAATGCGACGAATTAATTGTGTTTTTGCATTAAGAGAAACATGAATATATACAAGGAGAGGGAGACTGTTGGGATTCATCTCCCAATGTCTCTCTATTTTCCGATTTCCTTTATTTTGCTATTTGCAATATTTACATGAATTTTTCCTAATCCCAAAGATTAGGTGTCAACAGTTCTAATATGTTAGGGTTAGTGGGAACTTTTTGGGACATTTTAAAAATAATTTTTTGAATGTAAAAGATGTACAACATTCCAGAAACGTTTCCAGAGTGGTTTCTGGGGTCAAGAAATGCGCTCCAGACCCACCAGGAACCAATTTCAGGTATGTATAGAATAAAAGACTACTAAATTGAAAAGCGCTTTGTTTTGCATCAAATATTTGGATCTAGAACTTAGATTGATACAATGTTGAGCTATATAGCTGGTGCTTTAAAAGTGGCAAAGACACATCAGATGTTTAACTGCCTGATCAAGGTATTAAATCTACCGTAAATAAATGAAGAAACGGATATGTACACACATTTGTGTTGTTGATTCCATAACAGGTTCATATGGATTTATTAATGTGTTTCTGATGTGCACAACATTTACACGTGTTTTACTGTTTGCTTCTCTGCAGATACTTGGGGTGGAAAAGAACGCTAGTCAGCGTGATATTCAGAAAGCATTTCACAAGTATGTTCTGCGAGTGCTTTTTTTAGCTTTTAGAGGATATGGTTTTAATGATGTAACTTTTAATGCAGTCGAATATTCGTGCATTGTTGGGGTCGTTTGGGTAGTCAACTAGTTAATTCTTATGTGAACTATAATAAAGTTTTCGTCTCACGTGTTTATATTTTTGTGTTTTTTTAAGCTTTGAATTCATGCTCTTTTGGTTTCTTTGCAGGCTTTCCTTGAAATATCATCCTGATAAAAATAAGAGTAAGAATGCCCAGGCAAAGTTTTCTGAAATAAATAATGGTATGCTGTTTTGCACTTTTACTCACTGGGCTTATGCAAGAAAAATAGCTTCTATATATTGCATTTCTGCTTTTTCCACGTTTCCACCAGTATAGCAAATCTGTTCAATACTGTTCTCAATTTAAAGCAACACCCAACTTGTTTTACACAAGAAATTTTTTTTATATTGTATTTCTGTTTTTCTTGTCTCCTAGTGTGCAACGTGTGTTTAAAGGGCCAGGTTAAAGTAGTAGCTTTTACTTAAAGACAATTGCGTAAAATTTATGTTTAAAGAGTTGCTTTTCTGAACTGTCCAGCGGATTTTGATAGACCTGTTTTTGTTATGTCTATGTGCAGCATACGAGATCCTGTCCGATGAGGAGAAAAGGAAAAACTATGACACGTATGGCAACGAGCAGGGAAATTCGAGGTTTGAAGGTGGTGGGCCTGGATATGGGTCAAGCCACTTCAATTTTGGCGGCCAAAATAGTGAGCACAACACATTCAGGCAGGGCAGATCTCAAGGAAGGAGTGGAAGAGAGAGCTTTCAGCATTTCACATTCCCTTCTCAAGAATATAGTGGGGGAAGCAATTCTTTTACATTTGACTTTGGTGGCTCTGACTTCATGGGAGACATTTTGTCAAATTTTTTTGGATCTGGAAAGAGTGGCCAGGGAAATGGGAATCCATTTGCAAGTTTTAGCGGCTCACAGGGAGGAGCCAAAAGTGGTTTTGGAAATAACCAAGCATCCCAGTATTCTCATCAAATTCAAGTGCTGGACGCTAAGAACTTTAAAAAGAAAGTTACAGATCAGGGTTTAACATGGTTGTTGATGTTTTACTCTCCGTCATCAAAAGGCTACCAAGAATTGGAGGGAATCCTGGATCAGATTGCTAACTCATTTCAAGGAGTTGTGAAGGTATGCAATCATGACTTTGTGATTCTTTTTGTGAATTTTAAGACAATCCTTGTTTGTGAAGAAAGCTACTGTCCCTTCTATTCAAGAAGCAACCAAAATTTTATTTATATTCAAAGAGTTGGTTTGTTGCTTGATAGGTTGGTGCTATCAATTGCCAAATTCAACAAAAATTATGCAAAGACCAAAATGCTTGGCCTCAGAAAACACCTAAATTATATGTTTACTCCATCAGAAGCAATGGGAAAGGCTCTATGATCGAATACACTGGGGAGTGGAACGTGAAGGATGTCAAGAACTATTGCTTAGATCTATTGCCAAGGTTTTCGAAAAGAATTGATAGCAATGATATTAATGATTTGTTGAAGGCATCACAGAAGCTACCTCGGGTGTTATTACTCACCACAAAAAAGCAGACCCCGGCAATTTGGCGAGTTCTTAGTGGGTTATATTATAATAGAGTACTATTCTATGACGTAGAGGTATGTTCAAAACATTCTAAGAAGATTTTGGGTAGGGGATGATTGCGAGCTATATGAGGTTTTTGCTGAAAAATTGAATTTTCTTTCAGGTTGCTGATGCATCACATCCAATTGCTAAGAAGTTTGGAGTCAAGGCACTTCCAGCTATGATAGGAATTCTGTCTAATGGTGAAGTACTTGTGCTGGCAAGTGGGAGTGGCTTTGAAAAACTAGGGTCACAAAAGGTAGAAGAACTTGGAAAGCTTATTGAAAATTTAGAAAAGAGGAATTTGGAGGTTAGTAATTCCAAAACAAACGGTCAATCAAACCAAGGTGCAAAGGGATATATTTCTACGCTTACCAAGGAAAATGAAGACATGTTATGCGGAGAAGATACACCTCTCTGTATGTTTGGCGTGTTTGGGTCATCCAGAGGAAAGGAGAAAGTTGAAACGGTCCTGAAGGCAGTAAGTCTAATCACTTGTATCCGGTTGGGTTCATTCCATACATAGGCTGTCCATATTGCAGTGATTTGCGCGGCAGATCAATTGTTAAACTGATGCTTGCCCTTTGTTGTCAGAGATATAATTCTAGTCTCTATGAAACTGTGGATATTAATTTGCATCTTCGATTATTTGCATTAACTTATTATCATAAGCTTTAAACGTAACAATCTGCGTTTGTATCAAATTGTTGGACAGGTCTCCCAAAAAACCTTGACAAGAGGAGGAAAACAGTTTGACGAGGTAAAGGACCCAATATCATACTCCATTGTGGATGCTGCAAAACAAAAGGCATTTTTACTCGCTTTTGACAAAGCTGGCTTCAAAGGCATGGATGCCTTTTTGGTTGCTTACAAGCCACGCAAAGGAAGATCTACTATTTACAAGGGCCCTCTTACAATAGAGGATGCAGAAAGGTTTATTAGTGGGGTTTTGAATGGAGATGTTCAGTTCACAAAGGTTCTTCGGAAACCAGAGTTGTCCTAGAGGGAGGAGTTGATAGATTCAAGATCCCCTAGAGCCATATTTGTTTGATAGATCAACTTCTCCTGGTTTTTGTATTATAGTTCACTTCTCTGTCAAATTAATTCACTTTTTTGTCAAAATTAATATTAAAGAAGGTTCAATTGAATCCCCACTTGGAAGGGATCAAATCATCTAGTGAAGTCCCAATTAACACGAGCCTTTATAAATCAAGAGTGCCGTGAGCATTTCGCTTGAGTGTCAATCAGCGCTAATAGTTAAAGGAATTATCTAGAAGCGTGCCATCAGCGTTTCGCTTAGGCCTAATAGCAGAACGAAGCATTCAAGTTTCCTCAGCACAATATCTCAAGCTATTTATCAAAGGTGAAACGCTGATGGCCTAATAGCAGAGAACGAAGCATTCAAGTTTCCTCAGCACAATATCTCAAGCTATTTATCAAAGGTGATATTTAATGATCAAATAACAGAGCACCAAGAGATCCCAGGCACGGTGATTAATTATCACCTTTTATAATTTAATCTAAATATGGCTTGGGTATTGACCACATAATGAATTTGACCAGCATGGATTATTTACTAAATGTGCCTCTGGACGACAATTTTAGGAACTTGGATGATTAGATAATGACGGAAGTTGCGCATTCTAAAACTGTGATGTGAAAATTTTATAGATTAAGAATGGCTTTTATTTTCAACAACCTTTTTCAATACATTGTGGATGGGTATTATTGGTCAATTGAATTCTTTCAATAAATTGTGAATTGGTAATGGTTTAGCAATGAGGTTGGTATTTAAGTTAGTGTTCTGATCTTGGATGCAAGTAAAAAATAATTTTAACAAGGATAATTAGAATTAATAAAGGGAAGTCACTTCATTTTGAAGTGCCATTTTTATACAGAGTTTAAAAAATATTAAATTAGAAAATATATACTTCTAAAATATTTAATTAAAAATATACAGGTTTAAATTAAAAATAAAGTAAAATATTAAAAAATTAGAAAATCAATAAAATTTTTTATTAGAACCCAATATAATAAAAATTTGTTAGTATGAAGCGTAATTTTATTATTATCTGTTCTATTAAATGATTTAATAAAAATTTGTATTATGAAGTGTAAATTTAAGGTGATACAAATTAAAATAAAAATGCAAATTATAGAGATTTTGTTGTATTGGAGCCTAGAGGGAAATTTTGAATGAGGCTCTTTTGCTGAAAAGGATGCATATTGATTTAAAAGAAATGTATTATGACTCGAAAAAAAATGTATTATGACTTGTAAATTTAGGGTAATGATAGAAATTAAAATAAAAAAGTAAAAAGTAAATTACAGAGATTTTGTTAATGGAAATTTTGAATGAGGTTTCTTTGCTGGAAAGGATGAACATTAAATTAGTTCGCCAGTTGGAATTTAAAATTTTATTTTAAGGATGTAAAGACTAAAAACTCGGAAGTTTTTGAATGAGGTTTCTTTGCTGGAAAGGATGAAAAGTTTCTTTGTTGGAAAGGATGAACATTAAATTGTTTTGCAAGTTGGAATTTAAAATTTTATTTTAAAGATGTAAAGACTAAAAAACTTGGAAGTTGCATTTTTTTTTTTTAAAGATGTGAAGGCTCAAGCTAATTTCACATTTCACTGCTATTAAGTATTGCCTAACTATTGCTTAAATGGTAGAGGAAATAATGATATGTTTTTATTTATTATTAAATGGATGTGAGGAAATAATGATGTGTTTTTATTTATTATGAGATGGGCATGATGTAGGCTAGAAAAGAAATTGATAATGAACACCAAATTTTATTTTAAGGATGTAAAGACTAAAAACTCGGAAGTTTTTGAATGAGGTTTCTTTGCTGGAAAGGATGAACATTAAATTGGTTTGCAAGTTGGAATTTAAAATTTTATTTTAAAGATGTAAAGACTAAAAAACTCGGAAGTTGCATTTTTTTTTAAAGATGTGAAGACTCAAGCTAATTTCACATTTCACTGCTATTAAGTATTGCCTAAGTATTGCTTAAATGGTAGAGGAAATAATGATATGTTTTTATTTATTATTAAATGGATGTGAGGAAATAATGATGTGTTTTTATTTATTATGAGATGGGCATGATGTAGACTAGAAAAGAAATTGATAATGAACACCAGGTAGACTGGAAAAGAAATTGACTCTCCAAAAATTCTTATAAGTTGCACATTTGTGTTGTCAATCTAATACACACATGCATGCTAATCTGATGCATATGCATGTAGCCTTATGGAAAAGCATTGACATTATATTTTCATTTAGTTACCAACTCTCATTATATGCAATTTTTTTTAGAATGTAAAACTTGAAAGTAGATTTACACATCAAGAAATTTAATCTCTTGTAGTGTTTGATAAATTTGTGATTAAGATAAATGAGTTGGCATTGATGTGAACAAGCTCTTGGTGTCGCTGGTCATATGCATGTGTGATGAGTGTTTGGTGTTGGTATTGTTAGTTGGCATTGATGTCAACATACTTATGACTAGACCTAGTGGAGGTGTTTAGAGATGGATTCCACGTGATATTGGTTTGAGGTTGACATGTTGTGTTGGTTAGAGATGATGCGGCTGGAGGTGGTTGTAGTGTTGCTCTAGTTGTTGCAAATGATTTCTCTATCTCATTTATGAGTTGGTACAAGTTAATGATTCTTTTTAGTGACAAGTTAATTATAATGAATACTTAGAAATATAACGAATGATTCAAGGTACATGCACAACATAATTAATATTTTTTTCAATTTAGTGTGTAGGTCTCAGTGGGTACTTATGCATGATATAATAGGATTTACAAATGGATAAGAATGTTAAAATATTATGCCATAAATAAAAGACCTATGTATTCTAGAGTTATGATATATGCACCAATAAAAAAATGGAATATATATGTATATGTTCCATTTTTTAGTCGGTGTGTATATATAATTATTGTTTCAATTTAGTTACCAACTCTCATTATATGCAATTTTTTTTAGAATGTAAAACTTGAAAGTAGATTTACACATCAAGAAATTTAATCTCTTATAGTGTTTGATAAATTTGTGATTAAGATAAATGTGTTGGCATTGATGTGAACAAGCTCTTGGTGTTGCTGGTCATATGCATGTGTGATGAGTGTTTGGTGTTGGTATTGTTAGTTGGCATTGATGTCAACATACTTATGACTAGACCTAGTGGAGGTGTTTAGAGATGGATTCCACGTGATATTGGTTTGAGGTTGACATGTTGTGTTGGTTAGAGATGTTGCGGCTGGAGGTGGTTGTAGTGTTGCTCTAGTTGTTGCAAATGATTTCTCTCCCTCATTTATGAGTTGGTACAAGTTAATGATTCTTTTTAGTTACAAGTTAATTATAATGAATACTTAGAAATATAACAAATGATTCAAGGTACATGCACAACATAATTAATATTTTTTTCAATTTAGTGTGTAGGTCTCAGTGGGTACTTATGCATGATATAATAGGATTTACAAATGGATAAGAATGATAAAATATTATGCCATAAATAAAAGACCTATGTATTCTAGAGTTATGATATATGCACCAATAAAAAATGGAATATATATGTATATGTTCCATTTTTTAATCGGTGTGTATATATAATTATTGTTTCGATTTTTTTTATTGGTGTGTGTGTGTGTGTGTGTGTGTGTGTGTGTGTGTGTGTGTCGGCTTATTTTTCAACTCCTTAATTTTTTGTTTGTTTTTTTTTTAATATGTCCATACATATTCATTAGAAGTTACACACACATAATATCTAATAATAAGGAGTTTGAAAAATAAGCCACAAGGTTTATGAAATTAAAGCTAAATCCAAAGTATCTCACTCATCCAACACAGAGAAAAACAGACAATCTCATTTTTTTTTAATTTATACGAATATGTTTGTTCATAACATGCATGCATCATTTTTCACATAAAATGAAAAATATGAAAAACTCGAACACCTTGACATGTTTAAAAAAGAAATATTTAGCACTGAAACCTTCTTTCAAAGGAAAACAACCAAATTTCCTTTATCAAGCATAACCAAAGCCCCTAGATCCATCTTGTTTGTGCAAAATCACCTAATGGTGCCTCAAATAACACTCAATAATCAAAGACTTCACAAAGAGGGCATGCATTGTGATTGAAGGTCTTTTTCACAATGCTTGAGGTCTAGAATATTACTTTTATTCTATAAGGCTCTTGTTTTACATGTTGACTATGGTCTAGGCCCCTAGACCAATCATTACAACCAAAAACCAATTAATGTAGCCATATCCCACTTATAGTCCAAATTATAGATAGAAAAGTCCTATTTGGTGTTTCAATGCATCTTTCACAGTGATTAAGCCCAAGAATATTTGTTAAATGCCTAGGCAACTTGTTATACTTCCATGAAATTTTTCAAGATGCAAAGACCCATACATGTCACTAAAAATATTATATAGTCCCCTAGTAAGCCACTCATATTTGAACGCATGCCCAAGAAAGAGAATGTATTGTGGATTCTAGGTCTTTTTCATTGAAATTAATACCAAGAAGCATCTTGTAGAAGAATGAGACCCTTGTGCCCTCTTGTGACCCTAGTTATACATCTAAACCCATTCTTGGTACATAGCTAACTTAGTTATGGTATCTATAACACACTTGGAGGAAACTGATAGCAAACAAATGTCAAATGGTGTGGTTCAAGGTCTCATCAATGGTGCTAAAGCCTCAAAAGAAATTTTTATGGCTAGAGTACCTTGTTTCCCTCCTTTTAATATGATCATAAAATTGATACACATCCATGATGCACAAGACCTCATAATGGTGCTCCTATTCAAGCAAAATGCTAAAGGAACCTTATAGAGAGTTTTTATAGTGGCTTTTAGGTGTTTTTGATGGTGCATAAGTTCAAGAAATTCAAATTAGGTATTAATGTTGGTGTTCCCCCCTTTTCCATGTTTATTCCTTAACACACATTTTTAGTGTGCAAAACCTAATCATGGTTCCCATCTGACTTGGATGCTAGAGATGCTTACAAAGTTTCAATAGGTTGGTTTGAGTACTTATTTAAGGATTTTTAGCTTAACAATATTCAATAAGATACTAAGGTAGTTTATTTCAATAATAAATGATGGTCAAGGATTCATAGCCCACCTATTGTGTGAAAAAACATCATAATAGCTACAATGAAACAATCATAGAACAAGGTGAAGAATACCAAACTTCTTTTCCCAAAAGAAATAATTCACTACTTGTAGTAACTAAATATTAGTTGAAGAAATCAAAGACCTGATTTAAATGATTGACGTGAGATGTATTATATACATTAATACTATTATACTTGTCATTAATCCTATCCAATCTATGAAACCTAAATGTAAAGAAAAAATAGCCATTATTAGTGGAAACAGTTATAAAGAAAGAAAGTATAAATACAACAAACTCCAACTAACTATAGTTAGTTAATTCACACATTAAAATACAAATTGAAATCAATAATCAAAGAAGAACAATTACATCTTTTTTTAAGGTGGGGAGGTCTAAGAGAGATCCTCATTTTACTAAGACTAGCAACATATTACAACTGTACATGTTATTTCATTGCTAACACCTTTTGTAATAATTTTTTGGGTTCCTATAATCCCTGGTCACTTAGGACAACTTTTGGACTTCCATTTATTTGAAAGAAAGGATTGAAAAAATGGGAAGTTTAAACCTAAAATCAATGGAAGAAGAAATAACTTGGAAAATACAGTTTCTAGGATAATAAGGTCATAAAAGCTCAGATTCACAAACACTTACTACTACTCTAGCATGAGGGTGCCAATATGGTGGCTCTACTTATTTCTTCTTCTCTAACATTAACCTCATTTTATAGTCCTAGAATTGGTTGAGGTAGTTGGTAATGGGTTTTTGTTTGGTATAAGTGTTTAGATCCTATAAAAAATTCTTAGAAGTGGGTTATATTCCAACATTTATTTTTTATGCATAATTTTCAAGGTACATGCACACTTCTCATGGACAAAGAGCATACACATGCACCTTCCTTTAAGGAAAAGATCATGTAGGTTTTGAAATTTTATTTCTTAACATGCTTCAAGATGAGAAATGACTACAATTGATCACTATAAAGGCCATGTGGGAATTAAAGGATGGTGTCAAATGATGCAATAACAAATGCCCCTTAATTTACAAATTCATAAGGGAAGCTAATGGCTAAAGTACATTAGAAAACAAAGGAGGAAGTTTTTAAGTGGGACCAAGTGGACTCCAGTGAAATTTACATAAGAAAAGTACCTACAATAGAAACCATAAATATGATATGACTCCATTCCCTAATATGGTTACCCGTGCTCATGTGTGAAAAAGCATGGCTACCATATCAAGCATACTATGTATATATGAAGTATATAAAATGTAAAAATTATGCCAAGTATAAGATACATAGTGTATCCATGTAAAACATAGATGATATCCATGATAAAATACAAAGTGGATCTATGTTTTGGTGTACATCAAGAGAGCATAAGGAACTATAAGGTGTACAAACCAATGCTTTAAAAGTAACAATGTCATATAGGTAGGTGGTATTGTATATGTAACTCAAGTGGTAGCATAAAGAAGAATTATACTACAATCCAAGGTCTTCAATCTAAATCCACCAAAGGTAGGAGTCTACACCTTGTGAATAAATGATTTGAAGTTGAACATGGGATAAACCTTTTGATTACGAATCATTGATGTATGCTATTAACAAATTTGAGGCAGCACGCTGATAATGATAATGGGAATCAAGGTACCGAGTACAATATAGTGAGTGTGAATAAATTTGTTTTCATCTAAAATTCATAGAAACTATCAATTAGGTGACATTTATGTATTCTAACTATCAATAGTGAGGAAGGAACCTACAAATACTAATTGCAATCTACAAAGCACTATAAAATATCCAAATCTTGTTAAAATAGAAAATCATATTATGTTTAGGGAGGATATCTAGTAGGAGGGAATTAAGGCATCCTACATCATCTAACACAAGTGAACATTAGGAAAATGATTTAAATGTCTTAGACAAAGGCTTTAAAATCACACCATTTACTAGATATTTTACATGCACTACATGAAGTAGTGCATGAAATAAAATCTCTAAGAAACTACCTATAAAGAAATATAACAACAAAAGCAAGGAATTCCACCAATGATGGGAATCATAACCAAGATATAGCATGAATATGAATAAGTGAATAAAGGTCTTGTTTTCAAGCACATGGATAACCTCTAGGTCAACAATAACTAATTAAATTCCATCTACTAAGTGCAAGGTAACCTATCAATGATGGAAGTAGGCCTAGGGTGTTATTGAATCTAGGTCAATCTATTAGAGATGTGTTGTAGTGAATAAGAACAACCCACTAATAAGAATTCATTGGGGACCTTTCACATTCACATGAGTAAAGAACACTAATCATGTTGTAATTAAGAAAAACTTAACAATAGGGAAGGTCGACATGGATGGCTAATAATTGCAAGGAAATATGGTTCACGTAGACTAAATATGGTCTCTAAACATAATCATGACATAAATGTGACTTGGACAACATTTGACACAAGAAGTAATAATGATATAAATTCGTAATGTAGGAGATATCAACAAATTATCCATGATGATTGGAAGAGTAACCAACCATAGGATTAAAACTCAAAAATCAACGTTCAACTAATAAAGCAATACTAAAATCCATTTTGTCGATAATAATACATAAAACTTAATGCTTTTTTCAAGGGTGACACAACTAGAACTACTACTAGCTACACCAAGTAAAAATCTTAATTTTTACCCTCCCTCTCTCTGTTCTTTTTACCTTTTATTTAATATTTTGGAATTTTTATGTAATTTTCATATTCAAAAATACCAAAAATTAATTAAAGAATGCCTTAACAAATCAAATGAAATGAGTGGCACACGGTGAGGAACCATGTTCCAAGCACACTGAACATGTACATCAACAAAAGATGTAAGAAAAGGATTTGTATGATATGGACACTCATCAACATGTTTCCTCTAGGAATATGGTTTCAAAATGAAAAGAAATAGACATAAAGATAAATAGCTAAAGGAAATTCATAAGCAGTGAAAAAAATATGGCAAACTAGACCAAGGACCAATATGCAATGCAACAATGCAAATAAAAACATAGATGCAAGATCCACTTAAGGAATGAATAGAAAAATATATTGAAGAGGACATGCAGCTTCAACACAAATTCATGGTGAGGCTAAGAAGGCTCTCAAACCTAAAACAAACTTCAACATGTCCAAAATGGTAGGCAAGGTGCTAACTAGAGTTCTCATGATTGGTAGTCTCTACCATTCAAGTTATTTCAGAAATAAACATCAAAGAATGGTAACATCACAACATTCCAATATCAAACCCAAGGCATAATGTTAGGAGAAATGAATGTTGATAATACAATATTAGAATGTAGGGAGAACCCTATCATTATATCCTAGATTGAGACATTTACCTCATGGTTAACTAAATATTTCCTTTTGAAAATACTATAGAAAATGTCTTTGAATTCATATATACATGATTAAAAATATTGTCTAGAAGTTAATAAATCTATTATAAACCTCCAATAACAACTCATGCTCTGTAATATAAAATCACCTCCAGGTGGGGAAGAAATTACTTTCGAGTCCCTAGTGGCAAGAGGGTGGAGATGGTCATTTTCAGCAAATCCCGAAGGGCTAGGGTGGAGAAATTATTCTTGGGAAAATTTGTGGAATATTTCTAGATGGTTTCCCTGTTTCATGTTTCATTTCACTATGGTTCTAGAGTCCCCAAGTTGGGTGGAACCACGTTGAGTATTGAAGGGTGGTAATGAGTCTCCCAATTCCTTGTGAATTTTTTCTTGCAACTCGGTTAGAGGGTGGAGGTGGAAAGTTCTCTAGAGTCCTTGGACCAACTAAAGGTTGTGTTTCATCCCTTGGAAGAGAACCCCTTAGTTTATGGAATCTGGAATCTGGTTCGAGTTTGATTTTTGAAAGTGAGTGCTATATGTAATTTTTTATGGATGGGAGGAGAGTCATAGTCCCAAACTTAGTCGCCCAAGATTTCACAAGATAAGTATCCTTTATGTATTTGCAATGACAACGAATATTTCTTTGCATTTATGGAAGGAAATAGTATACATTCATGTTTTGGACATGGCTTATGTTCTTACTGTTTACATGATTGATTAAAATGTTATTTCCAATAATCTAAAGGCATTGAAATAACGTGTAATGACACGGTTACAAATCCAACCGTACTTTGTATAGGAATCCTTGTTCATTACAATGTTGTCGGTTATGTTGATTTCAAGCTTTTATAACAATACTTATGTTATTGCGTGGTAATAAACATTATAATTATGTGTTGTGGATGCCTTGTCCTCAGGAGTTGGAATGACTAGGTTCATGTCCTCGTAATTCATATAATGTTGCATCCTTGTTATGCTCATGGTGATGTCAAGTATCCCAAGGTTGAGTGAAATATTATGTATGTGATATCGGCAGGGAGACGGCGTGGTAAATCCTTGCTTGAATGTCTAGTTGTAGCCATGGTGCATAAATTGATTGGTATCTTGCTAGTGGGTGTTTATCTAGTGATTATTTTGTCAATAAATTTCCTAGAAATCCGGTCATGAATGGTTGTAGAATTGTCCTCTATATAGAAAATGCCCTTGTAATTCACATAACGTTGCATCCTTGTTGTTCTCATGGTGATGTCAAGTCTCCTAAGGTTGAGTGCAATATTCTGTATGTGATATTGGTGGGGATATGGCATGGTAAATCCTTGCTTGAATGGCTAGTTGTAGCCATGATGCATAACTTGATTGGTATCTTGCTAGTGGTTATTTTGTCAATAAATTATCTAGAAATGCCCTCATGAATGCTTGTAGAATTTTCCTCTATGCAGAAAACTCTTGTATACACACACACACACACACACACACTTATGTGGTTGTAATACACACTAGGTAGCATGGTTGTGTGTGGTGTCAGCATCGAAGGATTTTTAGGAGTCACCAAGCCTATAGAAGAGGGTGTTTAACAACCATTTGTGCATCCCATGCCTGGAATTCCCATCCATAATAATGAAATGTTTGCAGGCTTGTAATATTATCCATCATTTTCCTATATATAAGGCTTATGTCTGCAAAGAGACTTAAAGGGAGGATTTCTTGTTCCCTTGAGGAGTTTTGATCTCCTTACAACCTTTATTGGCACCATATGCCTTCTGGCTATTCTTATACGTTTGTTGTGCTTGTTTATTCTTCAAGAGAGGCCTTTCAACCTCAAGGATATATCAAATTGTTCCTTGTAAGACATGGATGACCTAAGGGACTATGCATTTCTGAACGGATGAATGGATAAGTCCCTGACCAATATTTTCTATTACAGACACTACGAACCTAGGGAGGGAATCCTTATTGTAAGATCAAGAGGGATAACATTGTGTTGGAAATCGAACCTACTCCCTTTTATTTTGAAACAATAATGGGCCCCTATTTATATTTATTTGTGAGTTTCCAATATTTAAGTTTGATTTCACATTATTGTAATGATTTTTGCATGTACAACTTTGTTTCATTCTATTCACACAGAATATTCCTATGAAGTATGTCTATTTATAACTTTTTATTTGAAGGGTATTTGGTCAATTTGTCCCTCATATATCAGTAATTTAAAATTCATGTTTCTTTCTATTGTTTAAACACATTATTCAAATCATATCATTTTATTTGACATAGGAATGTTGGTGTGAAAGAAGGCTTGATACGTAATCAAATATTTTGTTGTAGCCCTTCCATATTCAATTTGTTAAATCATTGCTCTAACTTTTCATGTCATATGTTGCAACTCAAATACATAGTTATTGTTTGATTAGGCTTTGTAGTATATGCACATAATTATTGGTGAACCCCTATAGGCTCTATACCATGGTTTTAAATTAAAGGGACTTGATTCAATTTATTCGTTGGAAGATCGACCTAAGACTATAGGTCTGTATGCTTAATTTGTGGTGATATTTTGAAGGTTATCGATTGGAAATCATTATGGTTGGTGTTTACAATCTAAATATCATTGTTTTGGTATCTACATTAGGATTTTATGATGATTAGTCATCCTTTGCAGGACGATGATCCTAATTACTACCAACTATATTCAATTGACTGCTCTCGGCCATTCGTAATTCACAAAAAATATTCTCCTATATTGTCTTATTGCTTCTCAATGTCTCATCCTTTGGGGCGTCATTCATTTAAGCTCTGACCAATTTCATTGTCTCTTCTCTTACTACTCATGCTTCTCTGCAACTAGGGGTTTAGTCATTTATTTGTTTTGTTTTATCCCTATTTCACCATTATTGCTAATTGAAACCCTTATGAAACCATTGCCATTTCATGCCTTGTTCATTCTAATGTTGTTGGCTCAAAAATTGTAGAGGTTTACGAGGACTAGGCCAAATTGTTTCTCCAAGTTGGTTGGTGGGAATTTCTACAAGATTTTCATGGTTTTAGCAACGAGGTGGTCACAAATTTGCTTCCACATTTAATGTGAAGAAAGCATTTATAGGTGACCTAGAAATCACTATTGATATGGACTTTATTGCTGAAACTTCCCATCTACCAGTTGAGGGGGAGAAATGGTCAAAAAATTGTGAAGACTACGACATGCCCTTAAAAAAATTTCACTTCTTTCACTACCATCTCCTGAACATTCGAGTGAACCCACACAGTTGTGTCATGAATGATCATCTTTTCTGAAGGTAATTCTTTACCATTCTCACAATCGCATCTCTGAAATTATACTCAATACCTGCGAAGTGAAGGCTACATACCCATAAGTGTGTGGGAGGATCTAATACAATTCCTCCTGTGAAGTCCCTAACGAAACCAAACAACATCATGTGTTCCTCCTCGTCTGATATAATCCCAAATGTGCTCGACCTTCCCATTTGATATAATCCCAAACGTGTGTCATTCTGACAAGGGTGATGGATTGATTCTGTTCATCATTCTTGATTGTATTCCACCAACAAACTTGATTAGCTTGGTGTGATTCGAAGTTGCAAACATTTTCATGCGAACTCTTCTCAGGCAGACCCATGGGAAGATTTGTCTGAGACTCAAAATATGAATGTTATAGGATTTGTCTAGTGGATTGTAGCTCGTATTGAGTATGATAAAGGTCTAAAGCATGACAAGCACAACCCGACTAGAAAAGTGGTGCAATCATTCGAAGAGATTGTGGTGCAAGTGACAAACTAGAGAGAACACTACGAGCGAGCTTATAAGCATGAGGCCTAAGATGGAAGATGCAACACCTATAATCTCATCGGATCTGCTCTCCTGGTGGGAGAGAATTTGTAATAGAGAGTAAATGAGCCACATTATGGGCAAAACCCCACAGCCATTGTGTATTTCTCCAGGACCTTGGAGAAACGATGTGTTGACAGACTTGACTATGAGCAGAGCTGAAGACCATCTACCCAACAACTTCATTTGGACCTAAAAGACACATCTAAGAAAAGCTTCGCTTTGATAAAGGACTGAAGCTACAATTTTCCTAATGTAGAAGAGAGCATATTTCTTTTTAGCATAAAAGACTTAGCTAGTAGTTGTCACAACCAACCCAACTAAGTTGAATGCCAACACATAACCTCTTATAAATAATGAAAGACCTTGATTTAATAACAAATTAGAAATTTTAGTGGCATATATAATAACTTTAGTTGTATCATCTAACAACTTAAGTTTAAAATCTGTTGTTCATGTTTACAATCCAAACACTCTAAAACAATTCAAAATGCTAAAATTTATTTATGTATTTAAAAATCATTTTAAAAAAACAAAAACCAAAAATTATAAAAATAAGTAAGAAAAATAATTCTTATCCTATCCATTTAAGTTCCACATGATAAATTTTATTGCAATGACTTTTCTCCATTTTAAATTTAAATTTTATTAAAAAAAATTAAAAATAAAATCAATTATGAAAATTACATACAAGAAAAACTGAAAATGAAAATCAGCTAATAAAATATATTCAACTCTTCAACACTGCTTTCAAGTCTGCTTCATAAAAGTTACCAAATTGTAATGAATGAAATTTTCTAAATGTTTTATAATGTTAACGGTTTACTTCGAACTTCTTTCTCCATCACCATCTTAACTCGATTTTTCGATTTTTCTTCATTTTGATTTAAAAAAAAATATTATTTTCATTTCGTTTAATTTTTTGCTTAAAGAAATTGATTTTTTTAATAGGTTAGTTTTTATTCAATTTAAAATTGAAAATATCAATGCCTTATCTAATTGGTTTTATATAATGTTTTAAAATTTTGATCTTAATATATTTTAAAATTTAGATTTCATGTGAAAATGTTATTTTCTTATATAATCTTTTAAAATCAATAATTTGATTTTAAAATTTCATGAATAAATGGAAATTGATTTTAAAATATCATTTTGATTTTAAATTTATTTTATTTTTGTTTTTTATTTTACATAATATTTTAATTTCATTCCATCGATACATTAAATAATATAATGTTTAAAATGTTGACTTTATTTTAAAATGTCAGTATAAAATGCTTTAAAACTATAGTTTGATTTTGAGAGGTCATCCATAAATACAAATTGATTTTAAGATTTGATGGAAGTATAAGTTGATTTTATGTTTAGGTTTGATTTTAAATCATGTTTAATAAATTTTTAATTTTATTTGATTCATGTTTTATATAATGTTTTTAAAATTTTGATTTTATTTTAAGACAATTTATGTCCAGAACAAGATTCCTCACAGAGAAATGCTATATGATCAGGATATGCCTAAAGTCCTATGGGTAGAAACATGCAACATGACAGTTTATGTTTTAAACACAAAACCATTATATTTTTTTAGAGAACACCACCAAATTTATTTATTTATTTTGAACTAAAAAAATTAAATTATTTATCTTTATACAAAACATCAATAACAAGAATACTTATATTTTCTTTTACCAAAACAAATATCTATATACCATCTCTTTTCCCCCATGATAACTTTGATTCTTATCATTTTCCACACTTAAGAATGCATATGCACTATCAACACTAAACTTTTTTTCAGATGAAAAAAGCAGATATATATTCAAGTATAAAGAAGTTCTTACAGATCTTCATATTCTCAAAGACTATCTATAGGATTTCAAGCATCACATGGGTAGAGTCTTCGATCATAAAACAAAAAAAGATGCTAAGCAATCATCTTTGATATTGGGTATTGCCATAAAAAATCATCCAAAAAAGCTGCTGAAGCAGTCATCTGAAATATTGGGTAATGTCATCATGAATCAACCAAAAAAGATAGTATGCAATGTGGAGATAGGAAAAATTCTTGGAATAGAGAAGTCCAAGTACTAGCAAGGGATTGGAAAGTTCCCAACATCGAGCCAAGTCTCCTGCAATTTAATAGATACATGTAAACCATCAAGCTCCAAATCCAGTGCATTCTTTGATAATCTTTCTGCCTCAGAATTTAAGTTTCTGCTGATATGTTGGATTATGGGATTTTTAAGGGAACTCCAAATATTTTTTATTTGCTTTAGCCAACCTTGTAGAGAGGATTTATGAATATGAGCCTGTAAGCATACATAGTCAATGACAACCTTGGAGTCGCCGAAAACATGTAAGTTTGGAATGTCCAGAAAATTTGTAAACCAAAGTAATCCCCATAAAGCCACTACTTCCGCCTTAATGTTTGTTCCAGAGCCAACCCCCCAGTAGACATGATATGATAGTTTTGAATGAATGTTGATAATGAAACCACAACCACATTTGTGATCTCTTGAAGCCCCATCGAAGAAACCGGATGGATATACCAACTCCATATTTTGAAATGGCCGAGATGGCTTCTGTTTTGGGGAGGATTGTATAACATCATTTGTTTTTTGAGCAATTCTCTCTAGCACATTCGATGCCAGCGCCCTGTGATTGTTGAATATGAAGTTGTTGCGCCATTTCCATATTTCCCAAATGAATATGGCATGAATGAGTCTTCTTGGGCTGGATTGGTTGCTCCACCAAGTCAGCCAGAGTTCAATGTCGCAAATGTATGGTCCCAGGCTACCTATTTTGTGCTGTAATTGATGCCATAAAATGGAGACCGAACTACAATTTCTGAAGAGGTGAGTATTGTTCTCAATATCATTTCCATATAGAACACAGTATCTAGGGCCATACCAGTTCCTCATTTGAAGGTTTTCCCAAGTCAATTTCTTATTCTTCCACACCAGCCAGAGAAAAATAATGATTTTTATGGGAAGAAGTGGACTCCAAAATTTAGCGAACCACCCATTCCCTGGTTGGTCAGATTGCAGTAAACATAATTGATAATATGCATCAACAACTACAATATTGTTATCAGATAATTTATCGGTTTAGGCAATAGAATCCATAGAATCATTTTTGCAAAGACCCGCCAGATTCAAATGTGAGCATATGAGCTTCCAATCGACAGTGGCAGTGCCGGAGAGATTTCACTGAGCAACCTCTTTCCAAATCGGTTTGTCGTTTTCCCAAGTAGAAATCACTTGGTGCCAAAAGAAGATACCACTGCGATGAAAAGTTCAATGAAGTGGTTCGAGAGGAGGACGAAGTCAGACAGTCCTTTGATGTGGTCACGACCCATAATTATATAGTGACCAGAGCCAAGGTTCCAAGCCAACATTTTAATAAAAATATTTTGTATTTTAATGAAACTTTGCCAGATAGCAGAGGCAGTAGCTTTCCCGATATGACCATTTCTCATCCAAACTTTAAAGTCAATGGTTCTCAGATATTTACTATTGATGATATCACTCTAGATACTGATCCCAAAAATCCCATGCCAAATGGATTTAAGGAGGAGAGCTTGTCCAAAATGACATAGATCGAGGATGCCCCATCCATCCAAATTTTTGGAAGGGCGATGTGATGCAACTTGGTTAAGTGAAATTCTTTCGCTGCTTCATACCAAACCAAATAAAGATAGTTGCAATTCTGTCAATTTTTTTAATGATGGCAGTTGGGAGATGTAACAAGTGTGCCCAATATACACTGATTTGTGTTGTTATCGCTTGGACCAGAGTGAAACGTCCACCCAAAGAAAGACATTTATTCTCCCACGTGGATATTTTAAAAAAATATCTGTCAACTAACCAATTCCAATCCATATTTTTGTACTTGAATGGTTTTAAGTGGAAGCCAAGATATTTTTGACTAGATGAGAAGCATTTAGAAGGAATACCAAATAAGTTAGCAATGTAAGCGCTAGTATCAGAAATTTCCAGATTATACATTATAACAGATTTGGATTGGTTCATTATGAGACCCAAAGCAATTCCAAATCTATGAAAATTTTGAAATAAGTGAAGCCAAGCAAACCTGTTTAGAAGCCCTAGAATGAGAACATCATCCACGAAAAAGGTATGTGAAATCTGAATATTTCTGCCAAAGCTTCAGAGGAGAGAAGAGCCCTGTGGCCATAGCATCAGATATATGTAGGCTCAGACCATCCATTGCAAGGATGAATAAAAGGGGTGATAGTGAACAACCTTACCTAAGTCCCCTACGTGCTTGAGAAAAAGTAGTCGGGAATCCATTTATGATAATAGCTTATTTGGGGTATAATTATATTGAATCCTTTCAATAAAAAAATTAACAAAATACTTATCTTTTAATATCTAGAAATTATTATGTATGAATCTCATCTCCAGCAGCTGGGATGTTGAAAAATGACATCAAGGGTTCTACACCAATGTCACGCGGCACTGACCTTAACCTAGTAATTACAATCTGCATAAACTCTCCCCCAAATGCCTCATCGCAACTTCAGCTCTAGTAACCACAATCTGCATAAACTCTCTCCAAATGCCTCATCGCAACTTCAGTTTTGCAAGTCAAATGGTAGCTTTTGCCATAGATTCTCCATGCCATTGCTCTTATGCTCCAATGTTCATCCTCATTGCATTTATTTTTAGAATTTCAAGAAGCAATTTATAACTAATTCTGATTCTAACTAATAAAATAATTAGAAGTGTAAAAGTAATATTAATAATT
>APFE031519540.1:0-12941 GCA_000404065.3 Pinus taeda | reverse complement strand
AAATAAGTTGGTGATATATTAATGTGTGGAGGAGTTAAAGTACACCTAAATTCATTCCTAATAAAAAGAAAAACAATTAAAAAATAGTAAATTAAAAAAATTAACTAGTATTCATTGCAATTTACAATTTGGATTAATCTTTTTAAAGGGGAAAGTCATTGTTTAATACATGTAATATAACTTCACAAGCACCATTTATGTGATAATCTTCTATGTCTAAACTATGTTTTTTTGAAAAATATTCCAAGAAAAATGATAGCAATGATCATGTACACCAACATTAATGATAATGGTAGAAATGAGATTACTTTTCCATTTTTTTCCAAAAGGAAAAAGATACTTTTGATATTTATAAGGAGAGCTTCAACGTAAATCACATAAGAAAGATTTTTGCCAACGCGTTGGCAAAAATCTTTCTTATGTGATTTACGCTGAAGCTCTCCTTATAACTATGACAAATCACAGAAGTCTCAATTCTATACTTTTGATATTTTTAAAACAAGAATGAAAAATATAATTTCTTTAGTTGCATAGCATAGCACTTAATTTCTTAATCGACATTTTATCTTAGGATTCTTAAAATACTTGATTCATATATAAAGAAGAACTACTAACTTGTTTTTTTTCCTGTGGAAAAAGTCGTAACCTTTTCTTTTTTGTATGTAAAGGTGGTGCCATTCTTTTCTCATTTATTCAAACAGGGAGACTATATACGTTGTTTTGGTGGCCTCACCCTGCCCCGAAGGGAAAGCAGTTCTATTGGCCACTGTAGATTGTTATACACATTCCAAAAGCGGAACTTAACTAGTTTGTCCATGCTAGCTAGATACACTATACATCTGAATCTACTTATTATACTTCTACTGCGCATATAGCTAAAATAAAGACAAAAACAAACTTCAGTAGAGATCCACAATGTTCATTCTTTCCTGGTCCCAGTGCATTGGTCCATGTCCATGGGCGCTTGCTCCTGAGGTTCCCGGCTCAGTCCACCTCCATTCATCTTGGCGAGAATTTGAGACACCTCCTCCAGCTTATTATTCTGATTTATCATGATAACTTGGAAATTCCTCATTTCCTTCTGGAGGTCGGGAACCCCATTGGCCATATCCACCATTTCTTGGGCCACCTGTTCCAGAGCTTTAGTCAACAGTCTTTTCAGGACCCAATAAATGTGCAGGGTCTGCCTATATAGGGTCAACCTACCCCTGGTGTATCCTGGGTCTGTCACCACCGCTGCCCATTCATCCGTTTCTGAGCTATACTGCTCCTCCAGAATACCAGACTCCATGTTTTGGATAATGCGTTGGATGTCTTCCTCCGTATCCTCCTAGTATGCCCTAGTCGCCTCATGAACTGCTGTTAAGGTTGACCTCCTCTCCCTTCGCTGACTGTCGGAAGTCTCGGCTAGCCTGTTACCATGAGTCCCCTGTCTTGGACGACCCCGGTTCCCTCTACCTCTTCCTCAGACTGTTCGCGCCATCTCCTGTCTGGCTTTTACCTGTAGACAAGCACCAATTATCGAAGTTAGATTCTGCATATTCATATTATCTTCCTTGCTGGTCAACATACCTCTGGCTATACCCCACTTCTTGCTACCATTCACTGTGTTTCTCTGGGTATTGCTTTGCTCCCCCCTCCCCATCTGTAGCAGGTCTGCCATCCCCTCAAACATGCAATACATATGATGGGCAATTCGTTTAATTTTCCAGTCCCCCATTCCGGGCTTCCTCTCCTCTTCTTCCTAGGAATAATTCTCATGAGAGCTCTCAATCTTTTTCCATTTATAAGCGTTATAACAGACTTCTAATTTTTCAGGGTTCCCTTCCTTGGGTAGTTTTATAACACTGCCCCTCTCAGAAGTCGAAGGGATTTTCTCCACCTCCCGAGCACCACATCTTCTGGTCCGTTTCATTCTGTCTACAACGTGATAAGAGAAGAAGGCAGAGTACACGGGGAAGACATACCAGTGAATGTCAACCTTCCTTTCGTTGTTTCCATGCTTGAATTCTTGCCGCTCCTCCCTCGTCCCGTCCGCAATGGGATTTCCTCTGCCTGCCTTCAGCATCTTATAATTACACTGCGCATTTACCTCATCTTTTCCAGTACCACCGTCGCTCCTGCTATCCATCAACATTCCACCTCCTCCACTCCAGTTTTTTGAAGTTTGAGCTGGCCATTTCTTCATTAGTTTTGTTGGGGCGGCTTCCTCCACTCTGCAGTCACATCCACCCGCCCTCTCCTTGTAATGATTCTCTCTGACATTCTGACATTTCCCTCTCCTCATCCCGATCGGGGACCATCTGTCATAGCCTCCTTTGAGTGGTGTCTTCATGATTATCCAGATCAAGGATCCTGCTGAGCTGCTCAAATCTTGAGTCTCTTGCGTGTGTCGTCCATATGTTATCCATTTTCTCCCTGATTTCTTGACATCCCCAGTTCGCCAGAAAGTCAGCCGCTTTGTTGGCTTCTCTTCTAGCATGCCTAATAATCAAGTAGTCAAATCTTCCCAAAATACTTGCCAGTTCTTGGATTAAACTAGACGTCCTCCAACTCCAAGATACTTTATCCCATGAGGTCCCATTGTTGAGTTTCCTAAGAGCTTGTATCACCATTAAGGAGTCTCCTTCCACCTCCAGTTTATTGTAGCCATTCCTTATTGCAATTTTTAGGCCTTGGCGCACAACCATCAATTCTGCTTCGTTGTTGCTCATGATCCCTCCATTCTCTGCGTAAATCCATCTTGTTCTTCCCTGATCATCCCTAAACAGCCCACCAATCCGTGCCAAACCAGGGTTTCCTTTTGAGGTTCCGTCAAAATTCAGCTTTATGAAACCATTTGCGGGGGTGGAGAATTGCTTGATGCCATTATCGTCCCTCCTAGGTTCTTTCCATAGCTGAGGTGCTACCATTCCTTGGTTCAAGTTTAGTTTTTTAAGGATCTGTTCTTCTTCCTATTCCACTTCCCAATCCTCTCCCTTCCAGGTATCTGCAAATATGGTTTCTCTGATATGGCTTAGGGTTTTTTCCCAAAGTTGATCTTGTGTCATTTATTTATCCTGGAAGATTCTTTTATTTCTTTCCTTCCAGATCATCCACATATTTAGTCCCGTTGTCAGGATCCAAGCTCTCCTCACTACAGGGCTTTTAAATTGACCCCTACCCCAGGTTATGATGGTATTTTTAATAGTGTGCTGATCTCTATGGGATTTCCCATAGAGCCACCTGACCTTTTCCCATTGTTTTTGAGCTTCTGTACATGTATTCAATAGGTGTACTTGTGTTTCCTGATCTTGTTTGCAAAGGGGACATCTGGGCGGTCCTTGAGTACCTTTCTTTTGGAGTTGGTCCTAGGTTAAAATCTGACCTTTGGCAGCCAGCCATATGAAATGGATCACTTTCGGCCACCAGTTACTATTCAAAATCTGTTTCCATATCTTTGTCATATCCTCTGCTTCTCTATTTTTCATAAGATGATAAGCCTCCTTTATTGAGAAGGTCCCTTTAATTGTGTGCCCCCATCTCAGGATGTCCGGACCTGACCTCGTAGGGATTCTCCTTGTCTGCATTTCCTTCTGGTAGAGTTCTTTCTGTTCCACCTCTATTTGTTCCCTCCATTCTTCCACTCTCTTCCAAGTTCTCCATGCTTCATCTTGACTTACTATCTTCCAGAAGTCCTTCACTAGGATCATCCCTTTCTCAGCTGCTTCTCGACCTAGACTGCTTAGGGCTTGTATTTCATTTAATATTTCCCTTCGCTTCCAGGCCTCCTCCCAGAATCTTGCTAAACTGCCATCCCTAATCTCCCAAAACGCATGCCTGTTATCATTCCTCTATTGTGGCTAGCCAAATTCCACACTGTTGACCCTCTCGATGGGTCCCTTATCCTTAGAAGATCTTCTGTTTTGGTGGGCATGTTATATTTTGCTTCCCATATTCTTTTCCAGAGATCGCTTCCTCCGTTCATCCAATGCCACTATAGCTTAGCATCCATTGTCTGATTTAGAATATAAGGATCTCGAAGGCCGAGTCCCCCTTCCATCTTGTTTTTTGCCACTTCCTTCCAAGATACTAATGCCCATTTCCTTTGGTCCTTTTGTCCTCCCCATATGAAGTTTTTGAATATCTCTGTCATTTTATTGCAGGCTCCTTTCAGGGCTGCCATAGTAGATAATTGGTATATGGGTATAGCTTGCAAACTGCCTTTGCAAGAACCATTCTGCCCGCAAAGTTCAGGGTTCTGAAAGACCAGTTTGCCAGTCTTCTCGATATTTTTTCCAGCGTTTGATGCCAATTTTGCATTCTCAAGGGATTTAAAGCCAGGGGGGTTCCAAGATATTTAGTTGGTAGTTCTCTAGAATGGAATCCCAAAGTTCTCGATAAGAAATTTCTGATGTTTACAGCTGTATTAAAAAAATACGTGCAAGATTTGTCATTATTAATTTGAGTACCAGAAGCTGTCATGAATAGGTCCAGAATTGTTTTGATTCTATGAGCTTCCCTCAGAGAGACATTACAGAACAACATAATTTCATCAACGAATTGCTGATGAGTAATGGTAAGGTTACTGCCCCAAATTTGGATTCCTTTGAGCTTGTTCTCTCTAACTTTTTTCTTGATGTATCTCCCTAATCCTTCTACCGCTATAATGAACAAGAAAGGTGACAGGGGATCCCCCTGACGAAGACCTCTGGAGGCTTTAAAAGGTTGGGATGGAGTGCCATTCACAAGGATAGAAAAGACGGTAGAAGAAATCATCGAAGAGATCCATTCGATCCATCTACCACAGAAACCAAAGGCTTTTAGGATTCCTTTCAGATACTTCCAGTTCAACCGATCATAGGCTTTGGACAGATCAAGTTTAATCATCATGTCCGCTGCCTTTTTGACTTTTAGGGAGTGCACAATTTCTTGGGAGACCACCAGACCATCCAGGATTTGTCGACCCTCGACGAATCTTGTTTGCTCAGGGGAGATAATACTAGATAAAATCGGTTTGAGAAATTTTGCTATAAGGGTGGGTATAATCTTATATATCACATTACAGAGGGCGATAGGTCTGAAGCCCTGAGGATTTTCAGACTTATTCTCTTTAAGGATAAGAGATAAAAGAGTAGAATTGAAACATGCACTTACCTTTTGGTTTCTTCTTGATTCTTCTACCACCTCCAGGATGTCTTGGCCCAGGAAGTCCCAACCTGCCTGATAGAATTCTGCTGTAAAACCGTCTGGGCCTAGGGCTCTATTCTTTTTCATTCCCTTTACTATCTCTTCAACTTCTTCCAAGGTGGCTGCCCTAATCAGAGCTAGGTTTTGGTCTCTAGTGATTTTGCTTGGGATTTCTGTACACATTCTTTCAATAGCTTCCTCTCTATCAACATTTGGCTCTTCAGGAGGTCCTTAAAGTGTTTGACTAGAGCTTGTTCTATCTCCTCGTGCTGAGTGACTCTTCTTCCCTCTTCGTTTTTAATTGAGAAGATTCTGTTTCTCTGTCTTCTTTGAATCAGAGCTTGGTGAAAGAACTTAGTGTTCCTTTCTCCTCCCCTTAACCAGTTAACCCTGGATTTCTGTCGCCACATGATTTCTTCTTGTTTACGTCTTTCTTCTAATTGCCCTATTAGGATTCCCTCTTCTTTAGCCAGATCCTCGTTTCTGTCGGAGATTATTATATTTTGTTGGATATGCTCCATATTCTACTCTAGCCCCTGTTTATCCTCTAGTATATGGCCAAATTCTTCCTTGTTCCATTTCTTGATTTTTCCTTTTATTTCTTTTAGTTTCTGCTGGAAGGTATGCATCGTGTTTCTTCCCCTTTTCTCGCTTTGTCACCACCATTTTCCCACTTTCTTCATGAAATTTTGATCTCTGAGCCAAAAGGCTTCAAATCTGAAGGGTTTTCTTTTCGGGCTAGCTTTTATGTCTAATTCCATTTTCACCAGCTAGTGACCGGATCCCATCCCTGGAAGAATTACTGCTTCAATGTAAATGTCCCAGTTTAGGATCTGTTCTGACAAAAGGATTCTATCTAATTTGGATGCTATCTGATTTCTACCTCCTCTCCTATTATTCCATGTATAGATTCCATTAGTTGTCTAAATATCCACAAGCCTTTATGCCTCTATCCATTCTCCAAAAGCTTCCATGTCAATCTCAGTTCTTCTGATTCCTCCTCTTTTTTCCTTTAAAGACTTTATCATATTAAAGTCCCCACTCACAACCTAGGGGAGAATTGGAAAGAGGGCACGCAGGGCCGTCAAGTTTTGAAGAAAGATCCTGCACTCATTCTGGATATGGGGCCCATATACATTTGAAAGTAAAATCCACTCTTTCAATCCTAAGATTCTGAATCTCCTTGAAAGTATACGAGGCAAGCTCGTCCAGTCTTCAAATTGTACCTCTTCTGGATTCCACATTATTGCTACTCCTCCAGCACTGCCTGATGCATCTTGCCCCATAATCTCATAATGCGGCTTGAAATTATTCATGATGTCTCTTAGCTTACCCTCTTTTACTTTTTTTTCCTGGATTAACATTATGACATGCTTATCCCTTTTGAGCCTTTCTTTCAAGTATCTATGTTTCCCTTTACTGTTCAGTCCTCTAATATTCCAGGTTGTAATAATCATTTCAAAAGTTTTTGGGGTTGTTGGAAGACCTCCAACAGAGGTATCACCTTCCCTGCATTCACCAGCGTATCACCTACCATCTGAATAGTCTGACTCATGGGTCTCCTTCCTCTTTTCCTTCCACTTTTCCCTGTCAGGCCTGTATCCATGTTCTGGTCTCCTTATGATCCGAGATGCTTAGGTTGTTTTGCAATCCATCTTCCTCTTTTCTCCTTGTACCTTTGGAACATGTCCTTGTAAAGTTGTTTTTGGTCCTCTGGTATAAATCTCTCATCCAGGTGTTTCCATTCTTGTATCAGTTTCCTCATAATCTTTTCTTCCTCTCCTTCTTGTTCCTGTTGCGGGTCTATTTCCATTTGGATTTGATCTTGGGTTTGGTCTTGTTCTCGGTCTACCTGTTCTCCCTCCTTTTCCGTTGCTATTTTTTCCTTTCCCTTAGTTTCTTTCCTGTATTCTTTCTGAGCTTCTCTTGTGTCCGCGTCCTCTTCTTCTTCTTTCACTTCCAATTCTAGGTCACGCAGAACTTCAAACTGGTTTTGGGTTTTCTGCATGGCTTCTGGATATGAGGGATTAGATCTGATCTTTCCTTTTTGTGCTCTTGTCTTTCTCAGTACTTCCATAAACCCCCCATTGTTGTTCTCGTTCGTCCTCCCTTCCTGATCTGTTTTTTTCCTTTCTTCATCCTGGTTTGATGGGTAGTTGCTATCGTTCAGAGGGCAGTGTTTAAACAGATGGCCGTATTCATGGAACCGTCTACATCTAAATGGTATGTGTTCGTAATCCACTGGCTGCTGCCATACTTCATCGTGATACTCTATTTCAATGTGGTCTGGTAGGGGCTCTGTGATGTTCATGTAGACACAGATCCTGGCATATGAGGTATACTTACCTCTCTTTGTCGTCTCTGCTACCTTCACAAAGGAACCTATTGAGTTCCCAATTCCTTCTAGAATCTTCGGGTCCCAAAACTCTATCAGAAGCCCAAATAACCTAACCTAGACTGGTGCTGCTAGCATCTTTTCTTTTTCTGGGTTGTAACATTCTTCCCATTGTCTCATGAAAAGACCTGCATTGTTAAAGAAATATGGACCTCCTTCAAAAACCCTATCCTTGTCTTCTAGGATTGTGAACACCACTGTGAAAAAACCCTTTGCCCCCAATTTAAGGTCTATATGGCCTTTCGGTTTCCACTTTTGCTGGATCCATTTCATCAAATCTTTCTTAGACGGCCACGTTCCTATAAATTTGCAGACCAGGGCATGATTTTTCATGTAGGTTCTATACTCTTCTAATTTATTTTTCGGGATTACAAACCTGGGTTTTTTGGATGCCCTCGGTAAGCATTTGGATCCCATCCTCGCCTGCCATTCTTCCCCCATCATCGGCACGTTTTTACTTCGATTTCCCTGACTTCCATTTGTCCCATTACGGCTCGATTCCCCTGATGTAACTTTTTTATAGGAGGGGATCTCTCCCCCCCCGCTTACTTCCTTCATGCCACTCAGTCTGCTGTGTCCAGAGGTTTCTGTTGTGCTCTATGTGTTGCTAACCCGTTACTCATTTTTCACAGGTGCTCGCGAGGACTCCTGCTCTTGCCCGGGGTCAGGGCTACCAGAGGCCAGTTGTGCTAGGTCCGAAACCCTAATTCTCCATCATCATTGCCCGCTCTCCATCGACCATGAAGCCACCAACCCTCTGTCGGAAAAAGTCGTAATTTTATTCATATGAAAAAATTACATTTTGTAGATGCCTAAAGTATATGCAGATGCGCTGTTCTTGTAACGATAGGAAACAAAAGATTACAAAGAACGAGAAAAAATAAATTCCAGCTAGCCTATACTTTTCTACCCTTCTTCTTCTCCACTCTTCGCCAACCTCTAGAGTTAAGAGTGGGCGCAATAATATCTACCTGGTTTTCCATTCTGTTCATTGGATGTTCTTTGTCAAATTCCAATCCTTCAGATCCATGAGTTCGTTTGATGCCACTTACTTCTAGTTGAGATTCTTGTTGTTGTTTCGTATTGTATGGCCCCAAATGAGTATCTGGGGTATTCTCTTCCTGTTTATATTTATGTTACATTTATGTGTCAGGTTCTGTTTGGTTTCCTGTAGGTTCTGTCTTCATGTCCTCTTCTTCCAGCGGGTCGGTATGATGCCACCCTTTGGGATTTTTTTGTTGTCTGTAGGCTCTGTCTTCATGTCCTCTTCTTCCAACGGGTCGGTATGCTGCCACCCTTTGGGGTCCTTCCTGGCCAGTGAACAGGCATATTGGAGATGCCCTGTTTGCAAGCATCTGCGACATCTGAATGCTGTGTTCTCATAGTCAAGCAGTTGTGTGTAGAGAATTATTGAAATTCAATGTGATGTGATCAAGTAGCCCCTGACTCAAGTCCACTTCTACACATATTCTGGCAAATGTGAATATTCCCCTAATAGCTCTGTCTTCATCCATTTTTAGGAATTTCCCCAAGGAATTCCCAATGGCTATTAAAACTTTGTGATGCCAAAAATGTAGAGGGAGGTTATGTAGCCTAACCCAAACAGGGATTGTTGAGACTATCATAGTATTGGCATCGAAATCAGGAAACCAGGGGGTGGTGAAGAGGCCAGCGTTGCCCCAAAACCAAGGCCCCTGATTGATACTACTATCTCGTTCTTGTTCTGTGTTGAATCTTACTATAAAAAACCCTTTTGGGCATAGGTAAATTTCACAATTAGATGACCATGTGGAGAAGATCCATTGATACAGAGCATCAGATTTTGGCCAGAAACCATTAAATCTACATATAACAACATTTTAGATAGATCTGTATATAGATCGGTTACCTCTGACAAAGATACTTGAAGCATTGGAGATTCCAGTTTTTGTTCCACAATATATGGGCCTGGTAGCTCTGGTGTTGGTGCTCGTTTGTTTTGCATTTTTTCCTTTCCTTTGACTACATCACGAAAGGAACCTGTATTTTTAGATCTGGCTCCATTGCATCCGCCGCGTAGTCTCAGATTAAGAATGATAGTTGAATCTTTGATGATACCATAGTACTAAAGTGTATGGTTATCCTGCAGACTATGTTTTATATATATCAAATTTTGGTATTTTGTTGGGGTTCCAAGTTGGATCTAGATTTCCTTCTTTAACTCTTGGATACTCATCCCCTTGCTGAGTTGCATGTAGTAATGTCTGCCCCCTATCAATTTGATGAAGATTTGTATCAGATCTTCGTCCATACAGAGTGGAACGACCTTATTGAGGCCTCGATCTGTTGGATCAGGCATTTTCTCTGTAAACCCAAAAGCACCACTTTGTTTTGGATTATGTCTACACCATGGTATCTCCGGATCAGGCTTGTAGGGATCGTTTTTCAAAGACCCAACTGTTATGTCAAGAGTACCTGCTTTCACCAAGAAAGTTCGGACCTCCGAGGGCATGGGCCACTTTGGCTGGGTCTGCTGCAGCTCTCGGCTTCCATTCAATGGCATAAACCCTCGTCTGCCTAGATGAAAATGGGGACGCAGCAGGCCGCACAGCCCATAACTACTCTCGTGCAGTGCAATCCGACCATACAGCCTCTCCTTTGTCTTTAAGCTTGTGGGCGATAGATCAATAGCCAGGGTATAACTCTGGTTAATTTGGTCGATGTTGGGGTGTGTCTCTCATACCGTGTCCCTTTTCCATAGTTTCATGATCCACCGAGTAAAATTTACCCTGATTCAGGGGGAGAGGGCGCGCCTTTGCCCTAAGTGGGGATCGATCTACTGCAGAGGTTCATTTTTTGGTTCGAGTCTAAGCCATACCATTGACAAAGTGTCATAGTCGGGTAACCCAGCTTTCGATTTTTTGTGGGGGCTCCCTGCGCAGCCCCAATCTCTGGTTTGCATTACGGTGGTAGTGCAGACCATTGTTTCAAAAGCCCTAACCATGGTCCTCCCAAATTATTAGTTCGACATTGAAATATTTTAATAGACATAAACATTAACTACTAACTTGTTACTGGAAAAGAAAAATTAAAAATAAAATTGATGATAAAACACCACGGTAAAATTTTGAATAAAAATAAAGAAACAATATAAAAAAAATATCAATTTAATAAATATCACAATTTATTTAACAAACATTATGAAACATTTTAAAAAACCTTACACCTATATTATAACTTTTTACCATTTAATGAATTTAATTATTTTAAATATATTATATTCACTTTGATTCTTATTATTTTTCTTGTCATTCTTTATATTCTTTAATAAGATGGAGATGAATGAAAAATTGTAAAATTATACCTTTTATCTCATATTATATATATATATAGAAAATTAATAGAAATTTTAAATTTATTTATAATTTTGTAATAAAATTATTTTTTTAATATATTAAATTTAAAATTAATTAAAATTATTAATATTATTTTTTTAATTATAAATTTACATATTTCAGTATTTATAAAATGCATGCTTCACAATTTTACAAATTTTCACAATTTTATGGCGCTTTCAAATTGAAATTATAAAATGTAAACTCTAAATGTTTAGGAAATTTAAATTGAAATTCAAAATTGGTGACTAAATTGAATTTAAATGCAAATTCAAATTATTAATATATCGATAGTTAAAATTCAAGCTTGGTAAAGTATGTTGAAAACAACCAATTAAGAATTCCATATTGGTCCAAAGGCTGGGATTCCAGAAGCTTTGCATTCCTCCTTGCTCCCGCTCGAATTGCTCATCACGATCATAACTTCACCTCCCCACCTCTTCACTCGTTCATTGCCATATCCGGAACGTTGGGGGTGACCACACATAGTCGTGTCGTGGATGATCATCTTTTCTGAAGGGTAATTCTTCACCATTCTCACAATCTCATCTCTGAAATTCTCCTCAATTCCTCTGGCAATCTAATATTCTAATAAGCTATGTGCAACACAATCAAAGATAAAGTGATTTAGGGAAATCTGAAATTAGTTAAAGTTATTATAGAGTATAGTCAACACAGTTAAATATATTTATATATCTAGTAAGTGTTAGTTTATTTGAATGTATAATAACGCATTTTATAAATAACATTTAAAACATTATTAACATAATTATTAAAAACAATATTATAATAAAACATAATTATTAAAACTAATATTATAATAATTTACCATATTATTAGGGTGATGTATTTACCATCTCTTTGCGGTAATAATTTACGATCTCCGTGGTCATAATTTACGATCTCTCTATGGTAATAATTCACGATCTCTGTGCGGTAATAGAAAAACAATCTGGGGCACTTGCATCTCTGGTCCGGCTTGCTGATATCAGGTGCACACATTCCTTATATTTTCTAATACATATCTGCTCATATATTTTCAAGTATGAATAATTCACCACAATTACCAAAGATTACCAAAGGTAGACCTAGCATAGTTACTCTACAGAGCCTCTATGAGTATATAAAGTCTTTAGAGAAATGTGGAGAAGAAAGAGAAGCCAAGCTACAAATAGAGTTAGTAGCCATGCTGGAAAATAAATTCACATCTCTTGAAGACAAGATCAAAAAACAAATAGAAAATAAAATAGAACTATTGGAGAATAAGATGGAGGCAATGGAGACTAGGTTGCAGGTTATAGAAAAACAAAACCAAGATATGAACCAAACATCCCAGCAAGCAGATGTTGATACTTTAGAGAGTCTTAAAATGAAGGACATGATTAAAGAGCTAGAAGAAAAAGTTAATAGCTGCCTCACCCTAAATAGTGTGGCAGGGAAATTAGATATCAAACCAATTAAAGATGAAATGAAAAAATTGATAGAATTAGACCATGAGCGTAACAAAAAGGCCTTGAACCTTATAATCTTTGGTTTGAAAGAGGAGGTAGATGATGATACTTTAGTCATAGCCCAGATAGAATTACATAACATATTACAAATTGAAACAATATGTCTCATAGAAGCAACAAGGTTGGGGAAACTAACTGAGAATAAAGGAAGGTTGATCCGAATCAAGGTGAGCTCTACTGGCCATAAGTATGACATACTTAGTAAAACCTCAAGTCTAAAAGGAACGAGAATATTTATAAACGAAGATCTCATTCCAGAAGATCAAGCAGAATTGAAAAAGGAGGTTCAAAAGGTAAAGGAAGCTAGGAAGGAAGGAAAATGGGCAATAATAAAAAATAGAAAATCTGTTATTCGAGAGAGAAACCAAAAATATAATAATAAATAGCAATTCAACATGCTCCGGATTCTTTCTCGGAACTATCGGGGCTTTCCATGGAACAAAGGCCCCAAGCTAAGTTGGATCTCGAATGATGTTGATATTATTTTGCTTG
>APFE031519535.1:0-11248 GCA_000404065.3 Pinus taeda | reverse complement strand
AGGTAGATTAGGTGGTTTAATTAGATAAAAGGGGAAGACAAACATATTGTAAGGATAAAGATTAATCCTAAACCAATTAAACTTAATTAAGAAAAGAGGAAGGTGAATTAAAATAAGAAAATAAATTAAATTTAGAGAAATAAGAATATCCCTCAAAGAGATAACCTGAGTTAATGTAGGAAGTAGATTGGGGATAAAATCTTGACTCATTAATTTACTCCAAGTAATAAACACAATTTAAGGAATAAAAGGGGGGAAAAAGAGACAAATAGGAGAAGAAATAGGAATCCTGTGAGGTGAGGAAAATATTAGTTTTAAATAAAAAGTTAAGTAAATAATTTTGGGTGACCCTTGCTGAGAGAATGACACATGGGTAGGTGAATAATCAAGTTATTAAATTAAAAAAAATATTATAATTATGTATGACATGCCAAGTGTCACCTATGAGGACTCCTATAAAAGAAATGGCAAGCCATGAGAGAAGGGACTTTTTTGGGGAACCCTATTGTTGGATGGATGATATGATGTCAAAGTAGTGACTACGAAGCTATAGTGAGTTTGGTGAGGTAGAGGATTTCTTTTTAGAGAGGGGACTCTTGAGCTAAGGTTGCTCTCCTCTGCCAGCTAGATTCTTCCTCCATTGTACAACCCCATTGCAGCTCGGGGGTCCGCGGGGAAGAAGAGTACCCAAGGAGTAGGCTGGGAGGTTAACTGGTGGGTCTCGTTTTCGGATCAAGTGCTCATCATACACTCGCAGAAGTGACTGGCAACAAGGAAATACCAGCGACAACAGAGCAAGCAGAGTCTCGCCTCTCCGGTGTATGGTACATGTGTATTTCGTTACTACTTGACCTTAGATTAAAAGTATATAAATGAGGTGTTATATTCCTGAAATGAGCATCAACGATGTGTGTGTTGATTGAATTGAAATCTCAATGTGTTTATTTTCTGGTCATATTTGCTGTTTTAAAAAGAAAAAATAAAAATGTATATAGCATAATCGGGTCTTTACAAATCTCCCCAAGAAATTAATACTTCCCAATAAAGATTGTATCCCCTTCTTAGTCTAGGCTAAACTAAGAATTTGAATTGTTGATATTCTCTAAGGATCAATCTTCACTCCATATTTTGATACAATATGTCCAAGAAACTTTCCCTCTTGCATTGCAAACAACGACTTCTTGGGATTAAGTGAAATCCCATATCTTCTACATTTCTGAATTATTTGACTCAAATGTTTGAGATGCTAAGAATCTAATTTAGAAAAAATAGTTAAATCATTAAGATAAATAACAATGAATTTGTTTATTTCACCCACAAATTCCAAATCCATGGCCATTTGAAAAGTTTCACCTGCATTCATTAGACCTAATGGCATTTTGGCATACATGAATGTTCCCCAAGGTGTAGTATATGTTCCTGTGAAACATTGGACGGCATGAAAAATCATTTTCAGAATTTTCAAAAGCTCAAGATTCAATAATCCATTTTCCGATAGAATGGTTTTATTCCAACATCCACAACTCCTACTTCAACATTTCAAGTTATTCAAAAGGTAAACTTGAGGTACAACTTGCATAAGGATTTTTAGTTTATTAAAGATTTAGGAAAATATGATGAATAACCACTTTTCCATCAACAATTACTAGCCAACATATCTTTCATTTTGCAGACCACTCATACCATCAACCATCACTTTCACTTTTACTCATTTTGATTAAATTTTCCTTTGTTCAAAAAAATTATTTATGATAGCAATATAAACTCAACATACAAGGTTGCAATATATGAATTCAAAAGTTGAGAAATGAAGATAATTTCAAGAAGTAGCTTGGAAAGTTTTTCTTGCTAAAAGTTGATTATGGAATCAATAAGGAAAGTAAAATCAAGAATATGAAACCATAATACAACCTATGCTTAGGATTTTATAATATGCATGGAAGAGGCTTGGATATTATTCAATTGAATACAAATTTTTGTTCATGAGGCTTTAAGGTAGGTTGTCGCATCAAAAGTTATAAGAGACACCGACATCAAGATGCCCTTTCTAGAAATTAAATGTAATCAAGCAACAAGTCTTGAGGACCAAGCTTTACTTTGAAGACTGGATGTATGGCATAATTAGAAGTTGAAGGGGTTGTTGAATGATGTGGTTCATTAATAAGGACTACTGGATCATTTCATGGGTATTTTAATTTAGTTGTACTATATATTACATTTACCTTTGAGAATGAAGTATTGGAATGGTTTGAGGTTTTTGGAAAGAGACACATTTATACACTTTAACATTATGTCCAACATCATATATCAAGTATAAAAAATATTTAGCAACATGATGATCAACAACATCAAGGCAACTTACATCAAAGACCAGTTTTGTAAACATATTGTCAAAATAAAAAAGGTAACATTTTATTTGTTTCTTTGAAGTAAACTACAAAACATAAAATACATGGACATTGAAAATATATCTCACTTATGAGGTAAGAAATTTTCGAATCTATCATAACCCATTAAAACCTATTATATCTCATGATATCCTGTTTTTCAAATGATGAGCAATCTACAAGGGTGACGAATTCATTTGTTGTTTTTTTCACCTTGTTGACTTGGTTATGATCCTTTTTCTTGACTTCATAAAGCCACTCCATCCATCCATTCATATCAATAGTAATGTCATTTGTGCATGCACATGTTACATGAGAGACAATGTTATAAGAACGAAACTTCTAAGTTAGATGTCCATAATTCTATTGTTTTTGTATGTTTCTTCATTGGACAAGTTAAAATGTGTTAAGTTGCACAATCTAACATTTTCTAGTAGTCTCCAAATTCTAAAGTGAAATCACAGGTTGATGAATTTTGAGTAGTGGCCTAGAAAAAATAGAAGATGGATAATGTAGAAAAAAGGTTGATGAGTTATATCTACCATTTAGTGCAGCAAAGAAGCACTATTGTGACTCTAATAGGTCAGTGAATGCCTTGGTGAGTGGCAGACTGCACAACAATTTAAGTGACAAAACATACTAGATAACTATTCAAGTTTGCTAAGAAATGGTGTAAGAAAGTTAAGTCATTCCCAAAGATACATTCTGGAATAAATATGTTGATTAATTTTTGTTATTTGCATGAGGACATGCAAAGATCTCTGTGTGGGGGAGATGTTGGGTCACTGATTTGTCGTCATTTTCGTCTTTGTCATTCATTAAGCCATCACTTCCAACCATCCATTGCACCATTTCACACACTTGCCACCATTTTCACCATAATTATTCATGATGTGTTTCTATATGTCTATGTGGTTAATTCACATCATTTTCCTTTATTTTTAGTAGATTATAAATTTTTTTGCATGGTTTTAACTAATGACAATTTAGCAAGTTCAAGTTCCCGCAGTTTTGTCAAGTTTTCTTAGCTACCTCCATGGTTAAGGTAGTATCACTACTCTAGAAGGAAATCCGACACATGGACATTGTTTCTAAAGGTTCCAATACGGATTTCTATTAGTCAAATACCACTCAGCTCGCATGTGTGGAACTCCATCATCAAATCAAGGGGAAATCACAAAATTTTTGAACAATCAACTTCAAACATGTTTTCTAAGAAAATGAAACAAAATATCGCAAAAACAAACATGGGTTTTATTCATAATGGCCTAGTTAAGTTATATATGAGCAGTTTTCTAGAATTCTTTACCATTTGGGATATATTTCAGGTTATTTGGAGACCTATTTTGCAAGCTGCGTGAGCAAACAATGCACCCATGTGTCAATAAACGCCCAGTCAACCAAACATAAGTTGGAATGGACTGTGCTACATCAACTTCACCGCAATTAGGTGTCCATTTAGTTATGATATTTAGCCATATGAATCTCCATGAAGTTACATTGTAACCCCTATATAAACACTCCAATGAAGCAAATGAGCAAAGGTTGATTGTGTTCAGACTTTTTTTTTACTATTTTAATGATGAAGTCTTGCGAAGTTTTGATGCGTAACTGATTGTTTGATTAAAGTTTTGTGACCACCTGTTTGTGGAGGGCCCCTGCAAACAATGAAGGTTCTGCATCTTTCATATCTTTCTTTTATCATTTGATGTATTTATTTACATGATGTAGTATTAATATGAATTAGTTAGCGATAGCAAGATTTTAGTAATTGTTCTCTTTGAATTGTTAAGTTGTAATGATAATAATTGTAGTGTAATCATTTCTCAAAGATTTCTTTGCAGATTCATTTGTAGTTTCATTTCAAAGCATTCAATTTCAGAGCATGAGTGATTTCATTGTAGTTTCATTTTAGAACCTTTAATTTCAGAGTATGAGTGATTGATAATGATAGATGTGTGGTTTTCAATTTAACTAGTAGTCAATTTCATTTTGGTTTTTATGTAAATGATTACTAGAACATTAGATGAGTAATTTTGGTTTTAGAAATTAAATTCATTTTGTAATAGATTGGTTAATTTTTCTTAATTTCATGAAACAGTGTGAGCTTTCTTTAGTTTCATTTTGCAAGTGTGAAGATAAATTTTTATTTCATTAGAAAGGAGTGAGGATATTTTAGGAATTTAATTATGATTGAATATGTTAATTTCGTTTTCTTTAAAGAGTAAGATATGAATGGAAAACATCCTTAGAATTAATTTTCAATAACTTAATCATGCACATTAATAATCTGATTTAATTAAAAAAGGGCTTGTAGCATATATAGTTCACTTTCACTTCACAAATTTACCAACTCCAGTCGAAATTTATGTAAGAATTTAAGACAATTACATTGACAAACATTTTGGCGTCATTTCCAGGGAAGTGTATATAGGAGCCCTTTTATTTTCATTAAAAAAAATAAAAATCAATCACCTACCACCCCCACTATATCATGTGGTGAGTAAGCACCACACATCCACATCATGAATTCTTATTTTTGCAGGTAGAAGAAGAGGTAAAAAAGAGGTTGAAGAAATGGATGGAGATGATGACAATGAGGATGATAATTTTGGATTTCCCATTCAAGAAACTGATATGAATGTTCATATGAAGAAAATCCATCCATTCGTACTTCCTAACGCCAAAGGTACGAGATCAGAAGACCCAAAAACCTTTATTTTTGAATTTGAAATAATTTGTAGATCTTATGGTTACTCATTATACATTCAAAAATTGAATTTGTTTCCCATAGCATTGAAGGATAGAGCTCTTAAATGGTTCATGAATTTAAGAAAAAATTATATAAGGACATGGGATGACATGAAAAGTGTATTTTTGGAAAAATATGAAAATTATTGCATACACCATGACCTTAGAAATCAAATCTTTAAGATGAACCAAGAAGAGGATGAAATCCTAGAAGATTTAGTGGAGAGATTTACTTATAATATCAAAAGATCTAAATTTCATAATATACGATCAAACACATTAAAAAATATCCTACTAAATACTATAAGGAATGAATGGATTGATCTTCTTAATCTGGTGGGAGAAGGAGATGACTCTCAATTGTCATTTCAAGAGATTTGTGAACTGTGCAAGAAAATATTAAGAGGAAAAGCAAAGTATGGACGATCCCCTCAAGATCTAGTTATGGAAAGAGTAAGTAAGTCATCATCAAGATTGGTAAGTCAAACTGAAGTTAACAATTTGCTAGACATTCTTGGTAATTTAAATGAACAAATTGATATGCTAAGAATGCAAAACAAGGAAAAAATTGAGAATGTTTCTTCATTTATATTTTACCCAAAATATATAAAGAAGCATGCTTTGTATGAATGTCCACTTGATAACATTAAAATTTGTAAAATTTGTGCAGGATCACATACTACTAAAGATTTCCCATGATTACCAGGGTTGCAGACAGTTTACTAGAAGGATAATGGAGCAAATCAAGTGAAAGAGAAACTCTTTTATGTAGCTCCAAGAGGGCTATGGTAACCTCATCAACCCCATATAATGCAATATCCTTATGCACAATTTCAAGGTTATGCACAACGGTATCAAGGTAATTTGAATACACCCTTGCCTTAGAAACCTTGGCCATCCCAACCTCAACACCAATCTTGGCAACAAAGTTGGCAAAGGCCCTACAAACGAAATCCACCATATCCTCAATCTTTTCCTCACTATCCTTAATACCAACATCAACATTACCCATACCATTCAACTCCACCACAACATCAATATCACCCTCAGTTGATCATAATTCAACCTTTCCCATTACCACCCACACAAGCACCCCAAAAATCCATTCCCACTCCACTATCAACACAACCATTTCATATCCCAACCAATAAAACACCTCAATCCATTTACAATGTTGAGGCATTGCAAAATTATTCATCAACTTCCATTGAAGAACAACAACCAGAAGAAGGAGATTCATATAAGGTCAAAGAATCATGGATGGCTGTCAATAAAGAGCAATTGCCAGAACCTGAGATGGAGTAGTTTCATGCATGCATATCACCAGATTCTATGAATGGGAATCACATCTCTAAAGAATTGCATGACACGATAACAGGAAGACAAGGAAGACAAGATTACATTGAATCATGGTTCAAGATATTCATTGGATCTCAATATTCTATTCTTCAGTATCTCCTAACAACATATCAATCAAGATAGTTGGTCTCTCATATACTGGTAAATATCAAAGAGTATAATTCAAACCTACATATGAGTTTATGTATCATCTTGTTACACACATGGTTCCATTGGAAGTATTCATATACTTGAATGAGATTTTTTTTCAAGTACAGTAGGGAATATAAAAAAAAAAAAAAAAATTAAAAAATTAAAGAGAAAAATAAGTCCTATTGTGAAAACTAGCTTGTTGGCGCAATTGGACATGAGCTTTTCTTGAAAAGCAGGCAACTGGCAAGCAAAGTTCACAATAAGTTCTGCAATTTTATGATGGTTTCAATATGTTATTATGGTTCTTCAAATCATTTTTGGTTCTATGCTCGAGTTGGCTGATGTGGGATTACTAAAGGCCCACCTTCCAATAGATCTTGTCCCATCGACCTCAACACCTTATCCGAGATCAAGATCAGAGATTATTGGGAGTGTCTTGGTACTTGCATACATTAATGGAAAGCCTCCTCGTTGAAAACAATGTGAATACAACAATGTCTCTTGATTGTCGAATCTTGCAGGTGACTCAACTTCAACACATTCATTCGTCCCTATCAAGATGCAATCAGGTACCTTGACACTCATTTACATTGCTGGTGGGTTGTCTTGCATTGGTTAACGATTTTCATTAATAATCAGTAATCCAATGATTTCCTTCCATGCTCGACTTCGGCACATTCATTCGCATGGTAAGGGTTGTACCATGATTTTTTGTTTTGGATGAATACTAATGGTTTTATGGTATCAATAACAACTTGCAGTGGTACATTTTATTGGTTTCTTGTAGCAGCATGTTCATCTTGTTTTCAATGAAGACATGATGGCACCACTACAACAATTTTTTCTTCATTTCATTTTCAAACAAAACAATAAAATTGGGCATATTTCAGTCAATATGCATTCTGTTTCATGGTTTCTACTTTAGCATGTAGTACACAATCCAAATCAGCAATTCAAACTCAGAGAAAACAACTTTATGCAAAAATTGGCATTTTCTGCAACAGGTACGAAAAATTGCAATTTCTGCAGCGATTGTTGTAACAACTTGTTTTTGTTGTAGCAGCTTGTTCTAGAGGCAATTTTGGCACAAATATTGCAAGATATTGGAGCAGAAATAAAAAATTTTGAGCTTCTGGGTTTTCTCAGAATATGGTAAATTGAGTAAAACGTGGGAAAAGTTCTAAAAAAGTGCAACTTTCTCGGACTTTTCAGTGGGGTTTTAAGATGGATTTTCATTTTTCACCATTGTGGACAGATTAGACTAGATTTCAGTATTTTTACACAACGATGAATTTTCTTCATCAAAATGGGCTTCTAAAGGCATGAGGCGGTAAAAAGGGTAAAAATATACCATTTCCCTTTTGAAGCACTCAATTTGGATTTATAATGAGTTTGTGGGATATGTTTTTGTGAAACATTAGATGGCATGAAAAATCATTTTCAGAATTTTCAAAAGCTCAAGATTCAATAATCTATTTCCTGGTAGAATGATTTTATTCCAACATATACAACTCCTACTTCAACATTTCAAGTTCTTCAAAAGGTAAACTTGAGAAAAAACTATTGAAAAATGAAATTAACTCAAACAGATTATAGAAAACACACATAAAAATCAGACACAAAATATTGGAGGAAAAGGCAGAGAGCCTTCAACATTCCTCACATTCTCATTATTAATCAATCCAATGTACAAATATTGATAATAGTACAAATAAATACATGAGGATGCTGGTCTCAAGATAGTACATCTATCTTGGACACTATGGTTGAGATAATTTCTCAATTACATACTAACTTAGGAGAACTAGTTGGAGAGAATCTCTCCTCCTAACTAAACTCCCTAGTTTGAGGAACTAACTCTCATGATTTAATTTAATTAATTATTTTATTTTGACTTATAATTTTTTTTAAGAGAGTGAGGTTAACATTCCCCCCCCAATATAAATCCAAAAAGAACAAGGAACCATCTGCCAAGCTCTCAATTTGCTCCTAAAACAAACACTACCTAAAAAACCACCAATGTTGGATGCTGGAAAAACTCAAATATGAAGAGAACATGAATTGCCTAATTTATCTCTGAATGTCGCTTGACAACTTCATCACGTGCCAAGATGCAAAAGGATCAAATTATCCTTTGCTTGAAAATAGCATCCAGTGTCCACTGACACAATTTGATGAACACCCACTGGCCTATTTGCTGATGATGATCACCCACTGGCTGATGATGTCGGAAAACAACTCAATGTTTCTTTTGCTATGATGAAAGTTGCTCACTGCTACTTTTTATGTTGATCGCCCACTGGCTAATTTTCTGATGCTCACTGCTGAAGAAAAATGCCCATTGGCTGATGAAGATGCCCACTGGCTGCTTCGCTGATGTTATCGAGACTTCCAGTCTAACAATCACTTATTAATTTCATTGACATTTTCCCCCCTTTGGCAGCTGAAAGGAGAGGCAATCTTCTCCAAAAGATATCTGAATTCTAAACTCCCCCCCTTCAAGTGTAGGAGAGTTTCACTGTTGTACTCCCTCATTCACCTGCATGAGAGTACCATCATCGGTTCACTGTTGGCTGCACTATGTGTGATTGTAGTCGGTTGTATAACTGAGACAATCTTTTAACTATGGATGACCATTCCCAAGGATCGATCCATTCATAATGTATCTTCAATCTAGTTGATTTTTGTTGGTTGCGACAATTTTCTGAGGAATGATTTGACTTGCCACAATGGCGACAAGGATAGAGATCAAAACACTGATCTTCCATATGACCAGTTCTTTGACAATGAAAACATTTCGGTTGGACTTCAACTTCAGGTTGCGTGCAATTCCATTTGTCTGCAACTTTCTCAGAAGCTGCTGAGGTGAGTTGTGTAAGAAATCCTGCACTGACGAACTTAATTGGCTTGGAATAATCTGGGATATGTAAGTTCGTGTCATCAGTGACATATCCTAAGCCTCATCGATTCTTGTTATTTTGAATTTCTTCCCAGGGCTTGATGATGGGTTTGGAAGAAATTTGAACTGGAACAACTTCGACACTTGAAGTTGTTGGGATGAATGACTTATCATTTGGATGGTTCAAATACTTGAAAGTATCACCCTTTTCTTGCAATTCATTCCTTTGAAGTTGTGACTCGAGTTGAAGAAACTCAATGGTTTCATGTGTTTGTCGTAGATGTCGTGAAAGATCAGCAAGAGTTTCTTTGATGATGTGCACCATGTCTTCATCACCGGAGATGATCAAACTGTGAAGAACGTTTAACAATTGAACATGTTGCACCATCTAAAATTTCTCACTTGAAATCAGACTCTCTTGTTGTAGATGTCGTGTTGTGAATTGTTTAGCTTGATTTTGTCACTTGCATGACAGGCTTGCTTGCTATGGGACTTTAATGGCATGCTCGCTTAATTTGTTGCTTGATTTAAACTCTAGAATTCACACTCACTTGATGACGATCGCGTTTGCGTGAATGCTCACTTGCCTTACTTGATGACTTCATGCTCACTTGAATGAATAGCCACACTCACTTGATGTCGATCTCAACTTGCTTGATTGGTGTTAGAGTTGAACTTGTTTGGTTGCTTTGATGGTTGTTGCAATGAACTTCACTCTGTCTCGCTTGAAGGTTTGAACTTTGTACTGTTTTGACGCAAATTGCTTGAATGAATACTCACATTCGCTTGTAGGAGATGTGAACTTGTTGTTTGTTTCGTTTAGAGTTAAAACTCGTGGACTCACTTGATTCTGCTTAAAGGAAGGGTCTCCAACACTGTCGAAAATGCACCCAAAAAACGCTTAATGATTTAATGACTCACTACAATGAATTCAATTTGACTCAATTCAAGACTTGGGTGTCGGTTTCAACCGAGAATGCACCCTTACAATCCAATGTAAGTTGAGTTTGATTACAAGTTCAATAATGTTGATGTAGACTGTGCTCTGAAATGTTGAAGTTTATAGATTCATTATCTTGATTGTAGTGATGTAGACTTTGCTTTGAAATGCCGGACTTTGCAGATTCATGAACTTTTATGTATTGAGTGAATTTGTTTATCGAGGTAGAATGTCGATGCTGAAAACTTTGATTATTTGTTGTAGTGACGCAAATGCATGTGTTGAGTTTAATTATCCTTCCTTGTAGCTATTTTTTTTACAAGTGTTGTGCTTGCTTGCATTGAACTTTATTTGTGTTAAATGAGATCATTTATGTGTCAAAACTAGACACAAATCAAAAAGCAACAACATGAAGCATGCACCATCATCAACACACTTCGTGTACCTAAGATCCCCTTATTCAATTTCGGGCGGATCTAGGACAGAATCACCACAAAAATGATATCTTTATTAAACTTTGGAGTACATAATCACTCAGCTTCACAACATCTTCATGGAATCAGAGTTCTAGAACTTTTTGAAAGAAAAATGTCTTCAAAAAACTGACTCAACCTTCTAGAAATAAAATATTCACTTATCTCTCCAAATACAAAATACTTATAACTCCAAAAATTACAAAATATACTCTTTATTTCTCCATTACAAATAAATAATTTTATCCACTCCTTATCTCTCCTAAAAATCACTCATTTAAGGCTTAATTAAATTATTAAACAATAA
>APFE031519532.1:0-38097 GCA_000404065.3 Pinus taeda | reverse complement strand
TGTTAGGATATTCCGACACATAGGAAATAGTTAAGTTCAACTTGGTCTAGTATAGAGTTAGGTATAGAGTTAGGTAAAGTGTGTTTCTTTGCCGTTGTACATTTTGTAACTTACAATCCGACGGTCACGATATGTAGTGATCCGACGGTTCATTCTCTCCTCGGTATTACCGACACTTGATCCGTGGCTTGACACCCGATTGGTCCATGAATTCTATTTAAAGCGCATGGAGGGTCATTTGTAGGTTAAACCGTGCATGAGAGAAGCTTATGTAAATTTTCATTCTTTTATTAATAAATTGCCTGTAGTAGCCACGTTGGCGCAGGCCGTGGACTGTTTCCCTCGCTGAGGGTTTTAACCACGTCAAAATACTGGTGTATTGATCTGTGATCTGTTTGTGAGCGGTGTCCTTTTGGTGTTCTGTCTGAGGAACTTACCCTGTAAATTCCTACAACTGCATGCTACTCTATCTCTGAAGCACCTCATTTCTGCACCGTTGCTGCCGCCAACATTGTGTTGCTGCTACTACTGTACTAGTACCCATGATAATGCCACTACCACTGCTACATTTACATCTCCCTCTCAAATGTTGCATCTACTATGCTGCTAGCACTGCCACTGCTAACACATGAATGTTAGAATCTGACTGCTCTAGTCTTTGACCCTTTGAATCTTCTGCGATGTTGCTAACTTCTACAATGCTGCCAACCTTGCTCTGTGTTGATCAGTCTCTGATCTTTGGCTACTGCATCTGTCTCTCCAGACAATCCACTGCATCATCTAGCACTAAGTCCATCTCGTTATTGTTGAATCTCGGGTTCACATAGCAAGTAATTGATCTAAGAGGTACTATTCAAGTATCCTCCCCACGTTTATTCCTCTCGACTATAGCTCAATATCGCCTTATTTCCCTCCTGGAGATCCGTGTGCACTCATGGCAAACTCGTATTTGTCAAGCTTTCCTAGAGTAGCCTTAGGATCATGTTTCTCATCCTTATCCTTTTGCTTCAAAGGACATTGGGATGCAAATTCGTCTATCTTGCCACATATGAAACATTTAACCTTCGAAATGTCCTTCTGTTTCTGCTTCTGTTGTCCCTTTGATGCTAGATTTTGGTTCTCCTCCTCTTCCTTTGTCTTTGTGCCATTCCCACTGCTGTCATTGAGGTTGACCTTAACCAAATCCCTCCTTAATTCTTTTTGTTGAAGGGTTGCCCACATCTCCTGCCATGAAGGTAATCTTTCCTTGCCCAATATAATTTGAATGAAGACTTTCCATTTATCCGAGACTCCATTCAGGGTCATCCTTCAAGCCACAGCAAATGCCACCACTTCAACAAATCCTTTTGTTGTTCTAAACCCTCTAGAATATCAAAACCAACCAGAACTTGAAGAGGGAGAGGTGTAGCAGTATATTGAACAAACAATAGACACAGAAATAAACTCAGGATCTCAGGAACAAACTAGAGTAGCCACCTTAGAAATCCCTTGTGTGAACGCATCCCCGTAGGAAACCCATGGCTCTCCAGCAAGCGCCATATCCCCACTCTCTTATGCAGAAATTATCAAAAAGAAAAAGCTGATAGACATCCTTGGTTCTTCTGAAGGAGACTCTTTTGAGCGATCCACCAAAAAGGTGGGAAGGAAGTCTCGTAAGGAGATCATAGAAGGAGAGGCGGAGAGATTAAAGATGCAGGGCAGTCAATTCACAATCTAAATGTCATTAGGCAGAAACACAAGGGCTCGACCCTCAAAGGGAGGGCCTACTCCTTCCTTCCCTCGTAAATAATGCAGATTATCTCTTGGAATTGTAGGGGTTTGGGGAACCCATTGAAAGCTGAAGCAGTAAAATATCTATCAAGAATGGAACCCTCATATATCCTCCTGATCCAAGAGACAAAGATAGAAGAGGATGCTCTTCTATCCTTAAGTCGAATCAAGTGGAATAAGAACTCAATAAAAGCGGTTAGTGCCCAAGGTACTTCAGGGGGTCTTGCAACCTTATGGTCAGAGGATATGTTTCAGCTAAAAAACTCCTAAAACCATCCAACTCGTAAAGATTTGAGTTCTGCCTGCATGGATGCCGGAGGGGGGCCCTCGTCCTCCCCTCCCTCCTGAGATTGATGCCTTCAAATGTCTAGTAGCCTCCTGCAGCAAGAGGAAAGCAAACCTGAATCAACAGAAGTTTGTAAATAAAGTCGAATCCATCCCCTCTATCGAATTGCTTGCAAAACGCCCATGTCGGGTAGAGTTGGTTGGTAAACCCTAAAACGATCCAACTCGTAAAAATTTGAGTTCTGCCCACATGGATGCTAGAGGGAGGCCCTCGTCCTCCCCTCCCTCCTGATATCGATGCCTTCAAATGTCTGGTAGCCTCCTACGACAAGATAAAAGCAAACCGGAATCAACAGAAGTTTGTAAATAAATCTGAATCCATCCCCTCTATTGAAATGCTTGCAAAATGCCCGTGTCGAACTGTGTTGAACCTAGTAGAACGCGGGCTCATTGGTCAATTTACGGGCCTCTGGCCCTCTCCCAAAGCTATTGATGGATGGGTCTAGTGAAATTGGATGCCCCTTGTCTCTGAATGAATCTGAAATCATCTAGTAGGCAGAGGCTATTATGTTTTTGTTTTCGATTCAACAAAAGACCGAGACCTTATTTTTTGAAACAGTCCATATTTCATGGGCCCCCAATGGCTCTATCTGAATAAATGGACATTGGACTTTTATCCTACCCAGCATATTCCTTCAGCTGTTCCTATCTAGGTTAGGTTACCCCACCTCCCTCTTCATTGCTGGAACTCGAAATCTATGGAAACCATTAGGAACAAACTAGACAAATACATTGATAGGGCTGAAAGGAGAGAACAATGTTCATGTGCCAGAATATGTGTTGAAGTCGACTTGGAGATAGGGTTGCCTGAGGTGATCAAGCTAACCATAGCTGGCTGGTCTCACATACAAGAACTTTATTATGAACAACTCCCCTTCAAGTGCCGACACTATCATGGCTATGGCCATTTCGCTCAAAACTGCTAGAAGAAAATTAAGGAAGAATCTGAAAAAGAGAAGGGCGAACAATGGACACAAGCCCGAAAAGCAGGCACATCCAAACACACTGATAGAGCGAAAGGGAAAGGAGGGAATGCAGAGACCGGAGGACCCTCTTCTGGGAAGAGAATACCTGAAGTTCAAGCCACAGCAAATGCCACCACTTCAACAAATCCTTTTGCTGTTCTAAACCCTCTAGAATATCAAAACCAACCAGAACTTGAAGAGGGAGAGGTGTAGCAGTATATTGAACAGATAGTAGACACAGAAATAAACTCAGGATCTCGGGAATAAACTGGAGTAGCCACTTCAGAAATCCATTGTGTAGACGCATCCCGGTAGGAAACCCATGGCTCTCAAGCAAGTTCCATATCCCCACTCTCTTATGTAGAAATGATCAAAAAGAAAAAGCTGATATACAGCCTTGGTTCTTCTGAAGAAGACTCTTTTGAGCGATCCACCAAAAAGGCAGGAAGGAAGTCTCGTAAGGAGATCAAAGAAGAAGAGGCGGAGAGATTAAAGATGCAGGGCAGTCGATCCACAATCGAAATGTCATTAGGCAGAAACACAAGGGCTTGACCCACAAAGGGAGGGCCTACTCCTTCCTTCCCTGGTAAATAATGCATATTGTCTCTTGGAATTGTAGCGGTTTGGGGAACCCATTGAAAGCTAAAGCAATAAAAAATCTATCAAGAATGGAACCCTCATATATCCTCCTGCTCCAAGAGACAAAGGTAGAAGAGGATGCTATTGTATCCTTAAGTTGAATCAAGTGGAATAAGAACTCAAGAAAGGCAGTCAGCGCCCGAGGTACTTCAGGGGGTCTTGCAACCTTATGGTCAGAGGATATGTTTCAGTTGAAAAACTCCTTCGCAACCCAACACTGGATATACACAGGACTTCAAAATCTTCCAAGTAAGATTTCTTTGGCTCTCTTCAATCTTTACGTCCCAGTTAATTTCCTGGAAAAAGACTGTTGGAATTCTCTCTCAGACTTCCTAGAAATCTATACTCCCCCAAACATCATACTGGTGGGGGATCTTAACATCAATTTAGATCTGAAAGAGAAAAAGGATGGAGTTTAGGGTAAAGATCCCTTCTATGTCTCGGTGAGGTCTCTGATTCTTGCTTGGGACCTCCTTGACCTCAAACCTAAGAAATTTTGTTATACCTAGACCAACAATAGAGTTGGTAATGCCAACATTGCTGCTCGTCTAGACTGGTTTCTAGTTCAAAGTTCTTTGATGGAGGGGAAGCATTTAATCTCTTCAAAAATTCTGCCCAAGATAACATCTGACCATAGCCCCATCTCGCTACTACTACAAAAAGAGAAATACTTAGGCCCTATTCCCTTTAGATTCAGTCCTCTTTGGGTATCGAGAGAGGGCTTTGAAATAATGGCTCAAGATTGGTTGCAACCAATTGAAGGATCCCCCAGCTTTGTGTGGGAGCAGAAACTTAAGTACACTAAATATGCCTTAAAAACCTGAGCAAAAAAAAACCCCTCTCCACTCCAACGAGTAATAGACAAAAGATTGTGCAGGCTTTAACTGAGATTCAACTAGGCATTGAAGAAACTGAAACCACCAAAGCTCAGCTGCTCATCGAACAGAACACCAAGTTCAACTCTTTTCTCTTTGTTCGCTAGGAAGAGGAGTATTGGCGCCTCAATTCTCGCAGCCTCTGGATGCAAGATGGAGATAGAAACACATCATTCTTTCACAGACAATGCAGAGCTCATCTCTCTCGGAATCACATCTTGGAAATATCCACTAGGGAGGGAGTAGTCATCAAAGGACAACCTCTTTTAAAATAGGCCGCCACATCTCATTTTCAGCAACTGTTTCAGGAGGATGGTTCTTCTGATGATGATTTGGCTACTGAATTTTTTTCAAACATCCCTTCGCTTGTCACTGAAAAAGAGATAGTGGAAGTCATATGGTCAGTGGAGCTGAATAAAGCCCCTGGGTCGGATGGCTTCACCATCAATTTTTACAGAGCTTGCTTGAATGTAATAAAACCCAATCTCCTCTGAATGATAAAAGCCTTTGAAAAGAAATCCAAAGTGGGAGGGTGCACCAACTCCACCTTCCTTGCTTTAATCCCGAAAGAAGTTAACCCAGAGACTTTCAACAGGTTCTGGCCTAACTCACTCTGCAATGCCTCATACAAGATTCTCGCCAAACTACTAACCAATAGAGTCAAGACTCCGTTAGGGAATCTGATCTCCCCTCTTCAGGGCGATTTTGTCAAAGGAAGGCACCTCGTAGAAATTGTGATCCAAGTGCAAGAAGCCCTCCACTTTCGCCACATTTGGAAGGAAAAAGGCATGCTCATCAAGTTGGATATCTCAAATACTTTTGATCGGGTTAAATTCTCATTCCTCTATCAATTTCTTCTCTCTTTTGGTTTTAGTGTTGAGTTTGTCAACTTGATAAAATCCTGCACATATAGACCTTGGATAGCGCCCCTGGTCAATGGAAGACCTGCTGATTTCTTCCAAGCTACAAGAGGGCTCCGCCAAGGGTGCGTATTGTCACCCTTTCTATATATCCTGTTGGAAGAATACCTAAGCAGAAAGCTAATAGTTAAAAGGGAAGTAGGCTCTATCCCAGGCATTAAGGCAGCAAGAGGTATGGATCCTATAAATCATGCCTTCTTTGCGGATGACTCTCTCATCTTGGAAGGGGCCTCAATTAAGATAGAAAGGGATTTTAATGAAATTCTTAAACACTTCTGCTTAATTATTGGGGCCTTGATCAACAAAATAAAAAGTGTTGTCTACGGTTGGAATGTAGATCATCCAACTATCCTTCGAATCACTTGCTCCTTGGGATTCCCTAGGTATGACAAATGGGAAAAGATCAAATACCTAGTCCTTCCCTTAACCTTGGAACCAAGCCCTCCCTCCCTCTAGATCGAATTAATTAGCAAGATGAAAGTAAAAATAGCATATTAAGGAGGCCAATGGCTAACAAAGGCTGGGAAGCTAGTTTTGATAAAGGCAGTCCTCTCTGCCCTCCCCATCTTCTAGTCTTCCCTCCTACTAGTGCCCAAATCTATCACGGAACATATCTCCAAGCTCCTTCGGGATTTTCTATGGAACAGGAGTAAGGGAAACTAGAGCAAGTTACATCTGGTAAGATGGGATATCCTTAAAAGACCACTCCTGGAAGGTGGGTTACGGATTCGGGATCTAGCCCTGGAAAAAATGGCTCTTGGTGGAAAAATCATATGGCAGTTGTACGCAGACAAAAAACATCCTGTCAGCAAGATCCTCTGGATGAAATACCTAAAGGGAGGCTCCTTGAGAAACCTTAGAACAACATCTACTCCAACAGGAACAACAATTTGGAATTTAAGAAGAAGATGCATCAATTACTTACAGTAGCATTTATACATAATCTCGGGCAATGGTCAAAGAACCTTACTGTGGGAGGGTACTATTCAAGGGAATGCCCCTTTGGCCTCCCTAAATTCCTACAACGAGTTAAATATCTGGCTAGTGAACAAAGGTCTCCTTCGGCTTGCAGACATTTTCTTTTGGGACAACAAAGAGAATTGGGCAGGATGGACTTTTCGAGGGGTCCCAAAACCTCTTCATGCTAAAAAAAAATTGTTGTATACAACTCCCTTTGGCCTTGCCTCTGTCCACCGCTCATTGAAGGACAAATGGGGGTGGGGAAGAACAAGAATTTACACAGCAACTCAAGGTTTCTCCTCTTTACAATCTACTCATGCCCCTTCACTGACACCGAAGTGCTGGAAATTAGTTTGGTCCCCGTTTAGCCTACAAAAGGTGAATTTCTTCACATGGTTACTCATGTATAGAAAGGCACTAACAGGTGAAAATCTGAACAAAAGAGGGTTCCACAACCCCTTTAGATGCTTCTTATGCAACTCTGCTATTGAAACCTCTAATCACTTACTGGTTGACTGCGATTTCACACAAGCAGTCTGGAATTTGGTCCTTCACGGTCTTAGTGCTCCCTCCCCCTCCCAAACATCTATCGTTTCTCTTTACATCTCCTGGACAGACCAAAATCCTAAGAAAGAGGCTAAAAACGCAGTATGTAACAACATCTGGCAAGCTATTCCAAAATTCCTTTGGTGGAAAGTGTGGTCAGCTAGAAACAATTGTGTTTTCAACAATAGGCTTCTGAATTTAGTGGTAGTGGTGGCCAAAGTGAAAGCTGTCTTGCTGGAAATTGCAGGTAAATCAACTCTTGCCTCCTCTTTACCTTCAGAAGCTTTTGCATGGCTAGGATCTTGCTCGACAGGAGAGAGGAACGATTCAGTCAGCAAATCATTGAATTAAACTTTTAAACTTCGAAGATCATTTTTGTAATCCTGCATTAAAGAAAACTCTGTAGCGAATCCGAAACACTTTGAAAGATTTTGACAGAGTTGACTTTTACCACATTCTATGGGATTTATACAAGCAAGAAGACTCTTTGGCAAATAAAGGTTGTCCCCTGCCTTAAGGAAACCTTAGTCTCAATGGAGGACACTGCTCGTTTCATCCTCTGCCTTAACCAAGCTATAGTAGTCAGATATGTGTTGAGGCCAATGAATGCAGATCTAACTACTATAGTCGGAGCCGTTTTGAGGCCCTAAACGACGTTTTTTGGGAAATATGGGGGCTATTGTACGCATGGTAGTGCTCGGATAGATCTTTTAATGAGCTATTGTACGCGTCAAACGAAGATCGTATGCCAAAGTTACGACCCCGAGAAATTGGTGTACCAATTTACCCAAACGGGGCCTACAATTTGGCGTTTCATCTTCTAGGGTTATGTTTGGGGATGTTAAGGGTTTTCCATTGTTTCTCAACAATAAATAGGCCTTCGAGCCTCATTGTAACATAGTTCAGAGGCATGTAGCCGCCACATCTCTTCTCAGAGATAAGCTACCATTGCCCTAGCTGGTTTATTTCCAATTATGTTTGCAAGCATATTTTAGTATTTTACATTAATGAAATGAAGTATTATTTTCGTTGCATATTTGTGTTTAAGTTTATCTCTGTAATTTGTTGTGTTCCTATTTAAATCCGGATCAGTGGAATGCGACGATGGATAAGTATGCCTAGATCTTTCAACAACTACCCACAAGCGATGCATCTTCATCCAACAACCACTCTAGTGGTGCCACTCCCTTTAAGGTACAAGTCAACTTTAACATTCCCATATTTGAAGGCCAAATAGATGTAGACATTGTCGATATATGGTTAAATATGTTGGAAGGATAATTCTCAGTTCATGACTTTTCCAGTCGGGAAAATATTACTTTTTCACTCCTCAAAGTCACCCCACTGTCAAGGACTGGTGGGAAACCTATTGTGAACAGAAGGGCGAGAGGGAACCCTCATTGAGTTTACCTGCACCCACTTGGAATTATTTCTAAGACACCATCAAGGAACAATATTACACTATCAGGAGATATGAAGATAAATACATAAACCGGACCACATTGTGGCAGTGAAAGGACCAAGACATGCCAAAGTTCGAAAATATTTCTCATACCCTTTTCATGAAGTTGGGTATCAAGGACTTTGAGAAGAATTTTTCACTCAAGTACCGTGACTATCTATACAAGTACATCTAGGATGATATGGAGGACATCTCCTTTCTTAGTGTTGCCTATCGATATGTTGTCAAGATTAAGCATAAATTTAAACAAAAGAAGCGAGACTTTGGATTTGTGAATCATAAGCAAGGGAAAGGTTCCCCCATATCGTAGAAAAAAGGACAAAGCCAAGGCGCAACGACCCAGGACAACCCGTTGAATACACAAGCATAGAATAATGACACAAAGACAAATAATGACATAGGGAAATGGTGTGAGTTCCATAATAGCCCCACTCACAACATAATTGAGTGTCGAGCCAAGTAGTCAATGTTGGCCGAGCTTAAGGCTTCCGAATCAGATGCATGTTTTGACTTTGAGTCAGAACTCAAAAAGGGGAATGACAAGCATATTATTGATGCGGATCCCATTGCCACCATCTCCACCACCAAGATCTAAAATATTGAGCCCGAAGATCCAAAGGAGGGGGAAGCAACTCTTCCACTCACAGATGTGGGTGAAGGGTTCTTCGTTCCAGTTCAATGTCAATAGTGGAATCCAAAAGAATCTCATTTCAGCAGAGGTTGTGAAGTGGTTGGACCTACCAACCACTCCATAGTTGTAGTCATACACCATCGAGTGGATTGACCAAGGACGAGATCTATACGCTAGTCAACAATGTCGCCTTCCCTACAAGATCAAGTCCTTTACATATGAGGTATTGTGTGATGTTTATCCTCTTGAATTTTGTGATGTATTATTAGGCCAACCATACTTGTGGAAGCATGCTGTTGTATATCAGTCTAGGCCTCTCACTATTATTATTTATTTGAGAAAAAAGGTATACATGATACTTGAGGTAGCACCACCTACCGCCATCTCTTTAATATTTGCGAAGAAATGCAGTAAGATCATTTCCCAAACTGGGAAATTTGTCTTCCTTATGATTTGACCTCAGGGAAAGAATAAGATTGTGGCCACATCCACAACCTCGAAATAGGGCTCCTCCGTGCGATAAAAACAGATAGACAAGGTCATGGAGGAGTACAGGGAAATCTTCACCTCACCAACAGAGGTACCCCTGCACTGTGAGGTCAAGCACTCCATCAATCTTACCCTGGGCATTTTGATACCCAACAAACTGATCTACTGACGCTTTGCTCTGGAGAACGATGAAATTTAGAGGCAAATTCAGGAGCTATAGTAAAAATGGCACATTAGGAAAATTTCATCACCCTGTGGGAGTCTGATCGTTGTTGAATTTATAGATTTTTCTCCCGGAGGACCAGGATATCTGACCCCCTCGAATCATTACCCAGGAATCCATAGACATAAACTCCCCCTAGGGTTATTTTGATGGCTCAGCATAAGCTGAAGGCTGTGTTGGAGGGGTGGTGTTGCATATGGATAATATAATGCCTTATAGAATCAAGTTCAGCCTTGGCAGAGGCACCAACAACTATGCTGAATTAAGCAGTCTAAAATACCTTCTCCTTTTTGTAAAAGAACAAAATTGCCAACAACTTCAGATATTCAGAGACCCGCAGCTCATAACTAACTGGACAAATGAAGTTAATCATTATCACTTGCACACACTTAGAGATATTCCGACTAATATCCTTTCTCTAAAGTCCCAATTTCATTCATTTGCATGCTCACATATATACAAGTAAAGGAATACAGGGGCGACAGTTTCTACAGTTACTATCATCATCATTTTATGGACATGATTGGTTCCTATCAGAATGATTGCTAGATCATTCAGCAATTTTTCTTTTACTTTCTCCTTCTATGTATATAACTTACCAGTTTTTAGTATATTTTTGGACAAACTCATATTCACATAAACTTAGTGGACCTCTCAAAAGTTTATTATCAGTAAGCATCATAATAGTTTTTGTAAAGTTTATAATAGCTCTAGATAGTAGTCCCTTTTTGCTGACAAAAATTCATATCTGAAGTATCATACAACATGTAATTTTCTTATCTTTTTAATGAAAATTATGCTTTTTCCAGAGGGAAAAAGGAAGACAACTCTCTCGAATAGGTATCCAATCCCACAAATTTATGACATTTTTCACCAGCTCAAGGGCGGAAAATATTTCAGTAAGATTGATTTGAATTTAATTTATCACCAAGTACCAATCAAACCCTCTGATGTGTGGAAGACTGCCTTTACATCATAGGAAGGCCTTTTCGAATGGTTGGTCATGCCTTTGGGTTGACAAATGCCCTCAAAACATTTGTGAGGCTGATGGATGACAAATGCCCTTCCGAGATAAAAGTTATTTGAGATTCACCAAACCCGACCACTCTAATAGAGCTACGCAACTTTATGGGTCTTTCCTATTTCTACCGCAGGTTCATTTTGGGTTTCTTTCATATCACTTGACCTTTGAGTCAACTCACCGAGGGCGAAGAAAAAGGAAAATTCTTTTGGTAAGAATCCCAACAAAAGGAATTTCTCAAGTTGAAGCATCGCCTCTGCTCTGCACAGTTCTCACATTAACAGACATGTAGCAACCATTTGAGATTGAGACAGATGTGTTCGACTATGCTATCGAGGCAGTTCTAACTCAGCAGGGGAATTCAGTAGCATATCATAGTGAGACACATTCAGATGTAATCTGAAAGTGTTCCACATATGAAAAAGAGATGTATTCCATTGTGTAGTCCTTCTGACAATGGAATCATTACATTCTAGGGAAGGAAACGCCATCCACACAGACCACTGACCCTTGCAGTTCAAACAAACATAAGGAAAGTTTTAGAATGATCACCATCAAAAGTAGTCCACATATCTACAACAGTTCTATTTGAATATCAAGTACAAGAAGGGAAGCACCAATAATGTTGCATACTGTCTCAATCGACCACTAGTTATGGCACTGACCATTGCGCTCAACACATGTGGACAAAAGGGTGACTGTATCTTTACAAGAGAAATCCAGAATTCAGAAACACATACCAAATTCTCCTAGAAGGAAAATGAGTTTCATATTTTCACCTCCAGGGCACACTATTAAGCCACCTGGGACACCTCTATGTTCCTTCAATCGAGTGTGCCAAGATTATTTTGGAGGTGCACTACAATCAGGTCAATGGACATTTCAAAGTAGAGAAAATAGTGGCAGTGCTGCAGAAGTATTTTTATTGGTCGAACCTTCCACGAGATGTTGGGAAGTACGACAAATATTTCACTTCTTACACCATTTCCAAACCGACAATAAAGAAGCAAGGCCTATATACTCCTCTTCCTACTCATAGTCAGCCTTAGGAATCCATCGCCATGGAATACATGTCAGGATTTCCTTCTACTAAGCATGTAAATGACTGTGTTTGGTCGTCAACAAATTCTCTAAGATGGCCATTTTGGAAGCCTACAAGAAGAGTATCATAGCAGAAGCCACTGTTAAGCTCTTCTTTGTACGAGTGTCGATACATTTTCAGATCCCATAGTCTATTATCTCAGATCCAAACAACAAGTTTGTGAGTACATTTTGGTCAAGCCTTAGGTGGATGATGGATACCAAGCTCGCTAAGTCCACGACCTTCCACCCCCAAATTAATGGAAAACAGAGGTCATCAACAAGATGATCCTGCACATTATACGCATGTAAAACTCGAACCATCCACACACATGGGATGAAATCTTACCCTACGTCTAGCATAGCTACAATAGATCTATCCATAGCTCAACTGGTCATAGTCCCTTTCATATGGGATTAGGGTTCCAGCCATTATGTCCCATTAATGTGGCCATACCATTTTCAGCTACTCAGGCAGATTCATATCATGTCCAGTCTAAATTTGATAGGGTTAACAAATTCATTATGTGCATTCAACACATCCACCAGCAGGTCCATGTCATATTGGAAAGATCCAATGCTAAGTACAAGAAGTGTCATGATCAGCATCGAGGGACACATAAGTTCTAGGTGGGCAACAAAGGTTGGTTACATGTATAGATGGAGCGCCTCATTAGGCTCCATCGCAAGCTTCATTTGCTCCAATATGGATCGTACACCATCACCAAGTTCTAGGGGACAATGTCTTCGAGATCATCATTCAACGGTTCCTTGGTCTACACCAACTATTTAATGTGGATCGGCTACGACCATACTTTCCCCATTGTTGGATACATCCAACGTTGCTAAGCAACTGACACCAACAAAGCTTAACCCAAGATGCATCGAAAAGGCGATAACTGATAGGATCATGAAAACACATCTCAAGAACACTCGCTAGTAGAGGATCCAGCTATATCAAGTTGTCAAAGCATGACAAATCCTCCACCAAGGAAAGTGGTTCACCAGGAACCAAGTTCAACAAAAATTCTTCACCTCATGGAGGCTCTACATGCAATTGGGACCATTTATTCCCAAGGGGAGAGGACTAATTCAGGTGGATATTATTTTCCACCCACCTATTCCACATTGACCTCCAATCATTTTCATTAGTTTCCCTCTTTATAGAAGCATTTACTAATTTTAGTATTTTTTTGGGTCTTGAACTTCCGAAGTTGTTTTGAGCCCCTAAACGACATTTTTTTGAGGTCTATGGGTTTACCAAAAATCATATAGCACCTAGAGATATATTTCCAATGAGGTATCGTACACACAAAACATAGATCATATGACCTAGTTACAACCCCAGGAATTTGGCTGCCCAACTAACACTAATGGGGCCCACAAACTCTTGGCATTCCATATCCTGGTGTTATGGTTTTGATTGTTTAGGTTTCTCTTTTTCGTTCAATAATAAAAGTTCCCTTGAGCCTATTTGTAACATCATTCAAAGGCATGTAGCCGCCACATTTATTCTTAGAGATAAGCAACCATCACCTGAGCTAGTTTAATTTCATCCTACTTGTAAGCATCTTTCAGTTCCTTGATATTAACAAAATGAAGATTTATTTCTACTGTATCTTTGTGTTTATGTTTATATTTGTATTTTGTTGTGTTCCACATATGTCAATATCATCTGAGGTTTTCACAGATCAACTTAACTGCAAAAGTTAAGTAAGTCTAAGCCCTCCTCACCTCTCCACTGATTAGCCCATCGTATAATAGGGTAGATTTATGAACATTGATGATCATTCCTATGGCTTTCTAAAATAGAGTAAGGGATTCCTTAATGGATTCCAAGTCTTGTCTCGAACCATTGCAAAAAATTACGATATCATCCATAAAAAGCAATTGATAAAGAGATTTACTTCCACTACAATTCCCTATAGGTCACCCCGATGTGTAGCATCCAGAATCAATATGCTCAACCCTTTAAATCCTAACATAAATAGGAGAGGAGACAAAGGGAATCCTTGACTTAGTCCTCTCTGGGCATGAAAAAAATGGGATGTTGAGTCATTAATCAAAACTGCAAAGATACATTATTCATACATCCCATAACCTAGTTATTAAAGGGACATCAAACCCCAAGTGAGTAAGAATCATTCAGATTTCTAGTTGACTCTTTTATAAGCATTTGACAAGTCAATTTTTGCAACAATCCTTTTCGACTTCTAGATTTTTATGTTGTGCAAACCTTCTTGTTCCACCCCAATAGCTTCATAGATCTAGTGACGCTCTAGAAAACCAAAGTGTTCTTTAGATACATTCCTACATAGCACAGATCACAGGTGCATGGCTATGATCTTGGAAACGATTTCGTAAATGAAATTGCACATAGAAATAGGCTTGAAATCATCAAAAGATTGGGGATCGTCCACCTTTGGGATAAGTGTTATAAAGGTTGAATTTATTGAATCATGAATTCTCCCATTTTGTCAAGAATCATCAAACACCCACAGAATTTTTTCCCCTATCAACTCAAAAAATCCCAAACATAAGTCCATAGTCTAGCCATCCAACCGAGGACTTTTATCCTTCTACATTCATTTTAGAACTGCCAACAAATTTACTCTTATTACAAACTCCATTAGATTCTGATTATCTTCCTCATCCAGAAATATCAGAAAGAACTGGGCTACATAGACTATTTCAACAATGGAAGCCTCCTTCGGGGCCTTGAACAAATTTTGGAACAAAGCCTTTCCCAGGGATGCAAATTCGTCAAAGATTTTTTCCTTGCTTCCACCAAGTTTTGGCATTTCCCAAATTGTATTACATTTTTTTTACCTTTATTATAGTTGTGAAAGAATTTTGTGTTCTCATCCCCACTTTTAATCCATACCACTCGTTTGTTCAGCTTCCATTATTATTGTTTCTCGGCCAAAATATTTCTCTTTGAGGTTTCCAATTGCATGATCCTATGTTTGGTATTCGTAGAATCATACCATCCACCCTCAAGTGCTTCAAGTATTTCCAGTTCTCCTTCAAAATATTTAAGTTCTACCTCATATCTAGCCTTCTTCTAGATTTCCCACTGGATGGACGCTTTCTTAAACTTCTTTAAGTTATTCACAAATTTCTGAGTAATGGAGACCCTCGAATCCAAATGGAACGAAGACCCTGTATCCTTTACCTGCCTACACATAAATTTCTACCTAGAATGATTAAATTTAAAAGGACTTTCAGAATTTCAATTTCCTCCCTTTAATTCTAGTAGAACCAAATGGTGATCAAATTCTCCAACAATTCTAATCCATTGCCAAATCAGGGGAAGAGTGCCAACCATGTTTCTGCTAGAAAAAATTTATCAAGACGCTTGGACACCATCATGTTTCCAATTCACGTGTTCTTCAAGGTTTAAGTTTAATGAGATTAACATGAATAAGATGATTGTCAGCGAATATCCTGATAAAAGTCCACCATCGGGTCCAAGAGGGCTTGAGGACCCCATACTTCCAATGCACAAAATTCATATGTCTTCTATAATGAGATTATCTTTCTTCATGAATGGCAACCATTAAACTGTTCTTAAGAGGGGCTCTTTCATAACGAGGTTCACAAATATTTAAATCCATGCTCAATTATGTTGAGTAAATGTTTTCTCTAAGGACCATATCAGAGCCCCATATGTTGGGACCTTAATAAACATCAAATTGAGACCCATGGCCGAACCCCCTGATCAAAGCCTCGCATCAAAGGAGAAAAAGGACCAACCATGGAACATTTTATTCAATTCTTTAGTTATCATATCTCCTGGACCCAATGTTTCCTAAAGAAAAATAATATCAAGACTAGAGGAAAGGATCAACCTTTGAAGATCTAGTTTTTTTTCGGGAACTTACTAATCCACTGTAATTGAAGGTAATAAAAATCATGTAGTAACCATCTCAGGGGCGTGCACTGCTCTAAGCACCCCATCAAGAGATCATTGCTTTATTCTGCTATATCTAAAAGGGACTTCAATTACGCCTTTGAAATCTGAGATTTTATACCTCTAGATTTACCAGGGCCATGAATAGGTAGGAGATTGCCAATGTGAAAATTCCTAATCCTCAAGGAACCCCTATTGCAGCAAATATGAATCTACTTAACCTAATTGATTTTAATATACATTATCAAGTTATTCTCTGAATACTAAAGAAAATTACTTCTGCAACCTACACTACTTAAAATTTGATTACATGAAACAGAAAACTGAGTAAAGAACAAGATACATAGGACACAGTTATTTTTGGACAAAATAGTCCCCAGAAAAAGCCAATGTGGGAAAACTGGTGCAGTAGCTCTGAGGGTTTATTATTGTGCAAGAGAAAACTCAAAGTACAAATCTAGGATGCTCAACTAGCAATACTTATAGAAAAATACTAGACAAAAGACTGGTGAAATAATCTCACCCTATCACTCGAGAAACAATGACTGGTCCTTCAGCTATGAAGGCTCCGTGTCATCCTCTAATGGCTTCTTTGTTAAACTGCATCACCCCTCCTGGGTATTATGCTTCCTCTTTGCTCTGGATCCTTTGCTGGATGAGAAATTGACTTTCTTGTGTCCCAGTCTCACACCCTAGATTTCAACAACTGAACTTCGAATTCCCTCAATAGAAACTCAACTTCTCCTCGCTGACTCAGTTGCCTCTGTGTCAACACTACGTAGGTTAGCATCAGCACTCCTCTGTACGTCTTTCTGTCCTCTCTCTGCCTTCTACTCTCCGGAAATTCCTACTCCCGGATTCTCACTACCACTATGCTACAAGATCTCCCCAATCGATTTTCCTCCTGAGAAATTCTCATCTTAGAAAATCGATTTCCTCAATCTCTCTATGTGTCTCTAAATGAAAGACTAGCCTCCTTCTTATACTTTTCTCGTTGAGAATTCAACGACTGAGATTAAGTCTCTAATCAACGGCTAAGATTAAAACATGACTTGATTTTCCTTCTAGATCATTCTCACCCATATTTTTATTAATACCTATTAATGTTTTAATTGTCCTAAGTTTATAGTTAGGAACCCCATTAAAAATATTAATTATTTTAATAAAATACAATCTGGGTGGAATTTCAAAAAGAGGTTTATGGGTTCTTTATAAATAATGTTCCTTAGGCTCTCCACCAATTTTCATGGCTAGAGCACAATTGATGCTACCAAAAACTAACACTCCCTCTTAGCGAGGAAAGTGCTCTAGCAACAATGTCCAATTGCATGCTACTCTATCTTTGAAGCACCTTATTTCTGCACTGTTGTTGCTACCAACACTGTGTTGCTGCTACTACTGTACTAGTACCCATGATAATGCCACTACCACTGCTACATTTACATTTCCCTCTCAAATGTTGCATCTGCTATGCTGCTAGCACTGCCACTGCTAACACATGAATGTTAGAATCTGACTGCTCTAGTCTCCGACCCTCTGAATCTTCTGCGATGTTGCTAACTTCTACAATGCTGCCAACCTTGCTCTTCGTTGATCAGTCTCCGGTCTTTGGCTACTGCATCTGTCTCTCCAGACAATCCACTGCATCATCTAACACTAAGTCCATCTCGCTATTGTTGAATCTCGAGCTCACATAGAAAGGAATGGATCTAAGAGGTGGACTCTTCAAGTATCCTCCCCACATTTATTCCTCTCGACTACAACTCAATATCGCCTTATTTCCCTCCTGGAGATCTGTGTGCACTCATGGAAAACTCATCTTTGTCAATCTTTCCTAGAGTAGCCTTAGGATCATGTTTCTCATCCTTATCCTTTTGCTTCAAAGGACACTGGGATGCAAAGTCGCCTATCTCGCCACATATGAATCATTTAACCTTCGAAATGTCCTTCTATTTCTACTTCTGTTGTCCCTTTGATGCTAGATTTTTGTTCTCCTCCTCCTCCTTTGTCTTTGTGCCATTCCCACTGCTGTCATTGAGGTTGACCTTAACCAGATCCCTCCTTAATTCTTTTTGTTGAAGGGTTGTCCACATCTCCTCCCATGAAGGTAATCTTTCCCTGCCCAATATAATTTGAACGAAGACTTTCCATTTATCCGAGACTCCATTCAGGGTCATCCTTTCCATCGTGATAGACTAAGGAGTAGACCCCACTACAAAAAGCTAGTCCCTGGTGTTTTGAAGAAGTTAAAGGTAGGAGTTAACCCCTTCTCCCTTCTGCATCAATGTCCATTGCAACTTTTGTTCTAAGTAAATCTTCCGTTGTTCGGAAGAACCTTCATACAATGAAGACAAATCTTCCCACATTTAATGGGTTGTATCGTTTCCTTGCAAGTGTGAGACCACATGATCTCGAACTACATCGAGCATGGACCTCTTCACCTTCCTCTACTTAGCCTTGTACTTCTTATTCTAATCATTGTCAGTAGGAACAACCACAACACTCTTGGCATAGGCTTTGAGATTGTACTCCTCCATAATAGCTAAGATTATGGTCTTCCATATGACATAGCTGAAAGCTCCTTCCAACCTATCCTGATCTCTGAGCCGGTTTGATGCCATCTCACCCAAACTGTCGAATTGACTCCTCTAGCCACTGCTCAACTGCCCAGCAAGTGAGAAATTTGAAATTTTTGGCAAAAAGTTGTCTAAGGAGAAAATTCGCCTTCTATGTGTCTTCGCTCTTTTCCAGTGGATTTCCACCCCGGCAGAAACTGCTCCCTTCAAGTAATGTGTTAAGCCTCTGTGTCACTCTCTCTGCTTCTGCAAACACATGAACTGGAAATCATATCTCTCTATCGACTCTCTCAGAGAGAGATTTCCTCATCTCTACTTCTCGGCAAGGACTGTGCAATCCCTTCAAGGGGATTTGAATTTCTACCAAATGTAGTTATTGGCCTCTCTGCTCAGCGTTGGATCCACCATTCCTGTTCAAAATCAATGCTTTGATACCATGTGAAAATTCCAAATCCTAAAGGAACCCCTACTACAACAAATCTGAATCTACTTCACCTACTTGATTTTAATATACAGTATCAAGTTCTTCTCTGAATATTGAAGCAAATTACTTCTGCAACCTACACTACATAAAATTTGATTACATGAAATAGAAAACTGAGCAAAGAACAAGATACATAGGACACAATTATTTTTGGACAAAATAGTCTTGGGAAAAACCCAATGCAGGAAAACCAATGCAACAGCTCACCCTGTCACTAGAGAAACAATGATTGATACTTCAGCTTTGGAGGCTTTGCATCATCCTCTGATGGCCTCTGCGTCAAACTGTGTCACCCTAGGCAGCTTGTCCATCATCCCTCCTGGGTATTACACTGTCTCTCTGCTTTAGATCCTCTGCTGGCTGAGAAATCAACTTTCTTGCCTCCCAGTCTCACACCCTCAATTCTGGCAACTAAACTTCGAATTCCCTTAGCAGAAACTTGACTTGTCCTCACTGTTTGCATTACACTATGTAGGCCAACAACATCCCTCTTTTGGATGTCTTTCTATCCTCTCTCTACCGCGTACTTTCCAGAAATTCGTTCTCTCAGATTTTCACTGCCCCTCTGCTGGAAGATCTCCAAAATAAATTTCCCTCCTGAGAACTTCTCACCTCAAAAAATCGATTTCCTTGATCTCTCTGTGTGTCTCTAAATGAACCCCAAGCCTCCTTCTTATCCTTTTCTCGATGAGACTTCAACGACTGAGATTAAGTCTCTAATTAATGGTTAAGATTAAAACATGACTAAATCCGCCTTCTAGATCATTCTCACCCATATTTTGATTAATACCCATTAATATTTTAATTTTCCTAAGTTTAGACTTAGGAACCCCATTAAAAATATTAATTATTTTAATAAAATACAATTTGTCTGGAATTTCACCAAACGGTTTTTGGGTTCTTTAGAAATCATGTGCCTTGCCCTCCCCACCAATTTTCATGTCTAGAACACATCTGATGCTACCAATAACTAATATCCAAGTCCCCCCACCCTAGCAAAAGAATCACACTTGGGGATTTTGGGCCTAAGGTTATATTGTGGATTCAAAGTAGGGAGAGAGACAAGCTTAGGCGAGGAAGGATGAGGGGGATATATAAGGGAGGAGGTCGTAATGGTCTTGTCAAGAATCCTAAGATGCATTCCCAATGCAAATGAAATACAAGAGGAAAAAACAAGCCTGGAGGGACCAGGATTTGATATATGCAACCTCCGAATGAGATATAAAATAGGGAAAGGGAGAAACACAAGTACCCACGAAAGGAGAATATTGAGCTTCATTGATGCTTACCTATTGCACCTCTAGTTTCTCCTCCCACTGATCATTCGCTCTCGAACTTGAGCCTGCCTCATTATCCACAAAAATTTCCAGTTCAGCCAAGTCCTGTTGCACTTCCTTCTGCCTAGAATTGGAGCTTGAACCATCCACAAGCCAGGATGATTACTTCGACAATTTTCATTGGAGATACATCCCACATCTTCTTGATCCATGCATATATTCCATCTACTCTAAATGAGTGCCCTTTCACTCGGTGTACCAAAATGTGCTTTGATACTTCCATAGATGAGTCGAATTGAATGCCCTCACCAAGTGTTAGGTTCATATCATCTTCCTTTGGACAAATACACTTCCTTTTGTTTTGTTTTATTCCCACCTTATGAATCTCACCATTATTATTCTTTGTGGGCCTATCGACCAATTGTTGATTCGATCTATATTTTGGCTGCCCAGATTCTAGCGATTCAAAACCCCTAGTATCGCCTTTTGGGTGGGTGACTAAAACTTCATGAATGGTGGGAGTTCCACCCAGATTAACTACTCCAAACTTCTGAGGTTGAACCCCTACAGTGGCACCACCTGAATCCACTCATTTTTGCACACCCCCACCTAAGAATTCCAACAAAAACAAGCTCAGGAGGAAGCCCCGACACATGGCCATGGGATATCCCTTCCTTCCAACCTTCCCGAAACACCTCAATTTGATCAGAGATAAGGGAGGCCTATGGCCTTGAATAATCAGCTCAAATATCTGCAAAGACCCCACCATCAAAGACTTCTGTTGGAAAAATTAGCTTAGGCCCCTGAGAATGTGACCGGGCCAGATCATATTTTAAGAAAATCCCATTCAAGGACAAATCCTCACTAGATTTTGGCAAAGAAGCTTCAGTCGTCAAAACCCAAGGAGATAGAAGAGGATTAATGCCATTGAAACTTACCACCCAACTGCTTCAAACAATATCATTAGGCCCTTCTAATAGCTGAAGTCGAGGTACATCTGACATAAGGGTTTATGAGATCTTTGGGAGAGCTTGTTCCAGATTACCCAAAAGTGGTACTCCATTATGCACTAGTGCTGGAAACTAGCTAGGGTTTCTCTTTTCTTGAGTCACTGCCACACCCCAGACATTCAACTAGTTAGAATTTGCTTGTCGCTTATCTAAGGAACCAAAAACCCCATCTAGGGACAACAACGCTAATGTGTCATCCTGATTTGTATGCAATATGCTAGAACGATAATGCACTTTCGCCAAATTCTTCTAAGTGGGTTCAAGACTCTAAATAGCCAGAATATCCTTTGGATTAGGGTCTAAATTGATGCAACCATATTTTTTTACTACAGTGAAACCCCCTCAAATTACCTCCTAATATGCTCAAATCTTCTCCTAATATGCTCAAACCCTCAAAAAAACCATCCAATGTTACCTAGAACCGACTCCACACAATGTAAAATGAAAAATCCAAACGGGAAAATGAAAGTGATATCTTTGATTCCCTGAGGGTAGAAAGTTGCATGCTCACACGTGCCTGTGACATCTTGATGAGATTTAGAACTAAATAATCTTAGCTCCATCTATGAACCATAAAGATATTCATCTTATTTTTATGTTTATATAACATAACAAGATCTATTTTCTTCAAAATATTCTTTTTAATTTAATGTAAAATTTAAATAAAAATAAAATATTATGTAAAAATTTAAATAGAAACTAAAATAAAATAAAATTTAAAATACTACACACTTAATTTCAATAAATTTTCAACAGCAATATGAATAACTATAGAGGCCTCAAATTATTTATAAAATATTGTATTTATTAAATACATTTAAAAATCTATAATTTACTATTTTTGAATATATAAATATAATAATAATTTATTATTTTTAAATAATGAACCATTAGGAGACGACATGCACCCCATACAAATAGAAGATATCCCCATAGTGACCTACAAAGACGCGAGACTCTGATCAAACGAAGCACATCCAACAATTATTACAAGAAAGAAAAGTTTTGGATATCAGAAACAAACGAGTTATTTCATGAATGACAACCATTAAATTGTTCTAGAAAGGGGCTCTATCATGGAAAAGTCCATAAATATTTACAACAATTAAACCCATGCTTAATTCTGCTAGGTAAATGTTTTCTCTAAGGACCATATCAGAGCCCCATATGTTAGAGACCTTAATAAACGTCAAATTGAGACCCATGGCCAAACCCCCCGATCAAACCCTTTCATCCAAGGAGAAAAAAATACCAGGGAGGGAACATTTTATTCAATGCTTCAACAATCATATCTACTAGACCCATTGTTTCCTAAAGAAAAATAATTCCAAGACTAAAGGAAAGGATCAATCTTTAAAGGGTTGGGTTTTCTTTTTTGGGGGGACTAGCTAACCCGCTGCAATTGAAGGTAATAACAATCATGTAGTAACCTTCGTAGGGGTGTGTGCTGCTTTAAGCACCCCATCAAGAGATTGTTGTTTGGCTTCTGCTATATCTAAAAGGGCCTTCAATTATGTTGTTGAAATTTGAGATTTTCTGCCTCTAGATTTACTAGGGCCAAGACTAGGTACGGGATTGCCAAGTCCCCACACCCCAGCAAAAGAATCCCGCTTGGGGAGTTTGGGCCTAAGGTTATAATGGGGATCCACAGTATGGAGAGAGACAAGCTCATACGAGGAAGGATGAGGGGAATACATAGGGGAGGAGGTCATAATGGTACCATCAAGAGTCCTAGATTCATTCCCAATGCAGATGAAATACAAAAGGAAAAAACAAGCTTGGAGGGACTAGGCTTTGATATCATAGCAGATGCAACCTCCGAATGAGATATAGAATAGGGAAAGGGAGAAACACAAGTACCTGCGAGAGGAGAAGATTAAGCTTCCTTGATGCTTGCCTCTTGCACCTCCAATTTCTCCTCCTGCTGATCTTTCGCCCCTAAACCTGAACCCACCTCATTATCCACAAGAATTTCTAGTTGAGCCAAGTCTTGTTCCACTGCCTTCTAACTAAAATTGGAGCATAAACCAACCAAGAGCCAAGATAATTACTTGGACCATTTTCGCCGAAGATGCGTCCCATGTCTTCTTGATCCATGCATATATTTCGCTCGCTCTAAAAGAGTTCCCTTTCGCTCGGTGTACCATAATGTGCTATGATACTTCCATAGTTGAGTCGAATTGAATGTCCTCACCAAGTGGTAGGTTCCTATCATTTGCCTTTGGACGAATACACTTTTGTGTCTTCTATTTTATTCCCACCTTATGAACCTCACCATTATTAGTCTCTATGGCCCTATCGACCAATTGTTGATTCGAGACATATTCTGGCTACTCAGATTCTAGGGATTCAGAACCCCTAGTATCACATTCTCGGTGGGTGGCCAAACCCTCATCAACTGTGGGAGTTCCACCCGTATTAGCTACTCCAAACTCTTGAGGTTGAACCTCGAAAAAGGCATCATCTGAATCGACTCATTTTTGCACACTCCCACCTAGGAATTCCAACACAACAAACTCAGGAGGAAGCCCCAACACACTGTCATGGGATGTCCTTTCCTTCCATCCTTCTTGAAACACCTCAATTTAATCAGAGATAAGGGGGCCCTATGCCGTGAAATAATCAGCTCAAATATTTTTGATACCACACCATCAAAGACTCCTGCTGAAAAAATTAGCTCAGGCCCTTGAGAATGTGACAGGGCCAAATCATCTTGTAAGAAAATCTCATTCAAGGACAAATGCTCACTAGATTTTGGAAAAAAAGCTTCAACCATCGAAACCCAAGGAGACATAAGAGGATTAATGTCGTTGAAACTTACCACCCCACGGCTTCAAACAATATCATTGGGCCCTTCGCATAGCTAAATTCGAGGTACATCTGACACAAGGGTTTATGAGATCTTTGGGGGAGCTTGTTCCAGATTACCCAAAAGTGGTACTCCATTATGCACTAGTGCTGGAAACTAGCTAGGTTTTCTCACTTCTTCAGCCGTCGCCATGCCCCAAACATTCAACCAGTTAGAATCTGCTTGTCACCTATCCAAGGAACCAAAAATCCCATCCAAGGACAACGACGCTAATGTGTCATCCTGATTTGTATGCAATATGCTAGAATGATAATGCACTTTCGCCAAATTTTTCTAAGTGGGTTCAAGATGCCAAATAGCCAGAATATCCTTTGGATTAGGGTCTAAATTAACGCGACCATCATTTTTTACTGTAGTAAAACCCCCTCAAATTGTCTCCTAATATGCTCAAACCCTCGAAAAAATAATCCATTATTACCTAGAACTGCCTCCACACAGTGTAAACTGAAAAATCCAAACGGGAAAATGAAAGTGAAATCTTGGATTCCCTGAGGGTAGAAAGTTGCATGCTCACAAGTGCCTGTGACATCTTGACGAGATTTAGAAACAAAGAATATTAGCTCCATCAATGAACCATAAAGATATTCATCTTATTTTTATGTTTATATAACATAACAAGATCTATTTTGCTCAAAATATTATTTTTAATTTAATGGAAAATTTAAATAAAAAAATAAAATATTATGTAAAAATTTAAATAGAAAATAAAACAAAATAAAATTTAAAACACTACACACTTAATTTCACTAAATCTTCAACAACAATATGAATAACTATAGAGGCCTCAAATTATTTATAAAATCTTTTATTTATTAAATACATTTAAAAATATATAATTTACTATTTTTGAATATGTAAATATAATAATCATTTATTATTTTTAAATAATGAACCTTTAGGAGAGACATGCACCCCATACAAATAGTAGATATCTCCATAGTGACCTACAAAGATGCAAGACTCGGCTCAAACAAAGCACATTCAAAAATTATTACAAGAAAGAAAAGTTTTGGATATCATAAACAAACGAGTTATTTCATGAATGACAACCATTAAATTGTTCTAGAAAGGGGCTCTATCATGGAAAATTCCATATATATTTACAACAATTAAACCCATGCTTAATTATGCTAAGTAAATGTTTTCTCTAAGGACCATATCAGAGCCCCATGTGTTGGAGACCTTAATAAACGTCAAATTGAGACCCATGGCCAAACCCCCTGATCAAACCCTTTCATCCAAGGAGAAAAAATACCAAGGAGGGAACATTTTATTCAATGCTTCAGCAATCATATCTCCTGGACGCATTGTTTCCTAAAGAAAAATAATTTCAAGACTAGAGGAAAGGATCAATCTTTGAAGGGTTGGTTTTTTTTTTTGGGAACTAGCTAACCCCCTGCAATTGAAGATAATAACAATCATGTAGTAACCTTCGCAAGGGCCTGTGCTGCTTTAAGAACCCCATCAAGAGACTATTGCTTGGCTTCTGCTATATCTAAAATGGCCTTCAAATATGTTGTTGAAATCTGAGATTTTCTACCTCTAGATTTACCATGGCCAAGACTAGGTACGAGATTGCCAAGTCCCCCCACCCCAGCAGAAGAATCTCGCTTGGGGAGTTTGGGCCTAAGGTTATAGTGGGGATCCACAGTAGGGAGAGAGCCAAGCTCAGACAAGGAAGGATGAGGGGAATACATAGGGGAGGAGGTCATAACGGTACCATCAAGAGTCCTAGATGCATTCCCAATGCAGATGAAATACAAGAGGAAAAAACAAGCTTGGAGGGACTAGGCTTTGATATCATAGCAGATGCAACTGTTGACACCTAATCTTCATGATTGGGGGAATTTTATGTAAATAATTAAATTAGGAATGTGAATAGTCATCGGTAGATGAACTGAACAATCACTCCCTATTGTATATAACAATGACCTACTTATGGAATAATATACGAATCAGTTGTTTGTTTTGTGGAGTTACTGCCTGGCCTGACATGGTATCAGAGCCAGCTCCTTGTTTTAGCTATTATGCTCTTGTAACTCCTCTGTCCTGGCCTCTGCCTCTACCTCTGCCTTATTCCCCTTTGTCCTGAGATAACCTACCTTTGCCAGCGCTGCACATCTGTCCATACTGTCAATTTTTTATAGCACTGTCATTTCTTGTTTTAGCGCCGATGACTGTCATTTCTTGTATTCTGCGTTCAATGCCTGGGTGCCACTGCAGAGATACGCCACCATTGATGAAGGTCCGAAGTTTTCCAGCTCCTGGTATGCGGTATTGAATCATATTAACATTGTTGGTATTGAATCATATTAACGTTGTAGGTGTTGAATCATATTAACGTTGTTGGTGTTGAATCATATTAATGCTACATTTCCAGTTGAATGCATTTGGATAATAACATTTGAATGGTATCTCTGCGTGGGAGACAGCTCCTGGTATCGACATTTATATGGTTTCCATTTGAATGTGTTTCCATTTGAACGTTGTCCATAACTGTTGAATCATAAAACGTTGTCCCATAACATTTGAATGCGTTTCCATTTGAACGTTTTCCATATCTGTTGAATCATATTAACGTTGTCCCATAACAGTTGAATGCATTTCCATTTGAACATTGTCCATATGTGTTGAAGCTACAACCTTTTTTATTCAAAAGAATACTCGTAATTGGCTTATGCGGAGAGCATACATTCGCCTCCATTCAGCAGCCATTGCTATACAGGCTGGAGTTCGTGCATCTTTTGCACGTCAAGCATATTTTATGAAAAAAAATAATTGTTGCAGTTAAAATTCAGGTATATTTTCGATGTGCTAGAGTGGTCCTAGTGTGACATGCAGTTAAATTTGTAGATGAAACTTGAAGCTTGTATTGACATATATATGGTATCAGTTGGACAACACATTTTTAGTGTATCTTTAAAATATCTTTAATGTTGTCCCATATTTTTTACACTGTCCAGCACTTTAACGCTGCCATATTTTTATTACTGGATTCAAGGTCTAGAGAATCAAAGGAATTTATGGTGTTTTCCTTTCAGTGAGCTTTCAAATTGTGATGTCGTTGCTGCTCCAACTTTGTAGAGCTCGCGGTTGATGCCGTTGCTGCTCTGACTTTGTAGAGCTCGCGGTGAATGATTGATTATCGACTGTGATATGAATTAAACAACCAAGATTGTTTCCCATAGAAATTTTTGAGTACATTGTTACTGTATATTGGCAGAAGTATTCTTTTCTATCAACGAATTTTTTACAGAATGCATTCAATCATCTCTATGGTAGGAATAGTTCTCACTGGCAAGGAGAACTATCCTGAATGGTCACGGATGATAAAACACACTCTCATCTTCAATGAGTTGTGGAGAGGAGTGTGTGTCGGAGAAGGAGACAATGACCCAGTATAGCCTACCTCAGAAAAAGAGCTCGTCATTTGGGAAAACAAGAATAGAAAAGCTTATGCATTAATCGCAGCATCTGTAAATGAAGAGGTGAGTCGCCATATTTCATCATATTCAACTGCCTTTGAAGCTTTACAAAAGCTGAAAGAATTGTATGACTCACATTCTACACTTAAAGTCGTCCAACTCATGATTAAACTCTTCACTCTTGAACTGCAAAATAATGATCCTCTTGCTTTTGCATCTGAAGTAAAGTCTATAATTCATGATATCAAATCCACTAAGGTTGCGCTGGATATCCCTCTTATTGCTTTTCTCAAGGCACTTTATCCTACTTACTCCAATTATCTTGAGTCTTTGCAAGCAAATGGAAATCTCAAAGATATAACCTTTGACTCTCTTGTGAAAAAGTTTGCTGAAAGAGAAAAAGATTTTGGAAAGAAGACAACCCATGAGTCTTCTGAAGAGACTGTGTGCCTTGCTCATAAAGAAAAACATCTTGCTCAAGATTCTACAAGAGGAAGAGGTGGACGAAGAGGAAGAGGAAGATATTTCAGAGGCAGGGGGGGTAGACATTCTCAAGGAGAAAAGGCAGATTTACACTGTATTCGCTGCAAAGGAAATGGATCACATGATGCATCTACATGCAAGCTACCATGGGACAATATTGAGCATAAAAGAAACCAACAGAAAGGTAAAACTGATTGTTACACAGTATTTTGTCACCGTCCCTGTTACCCCATTCTTCCGTACATTGGAGGACCTATTCCGGGACCTGTGAGAAGTGACATAACTTGAAAACACCTGCATTGTATCCCTTAAAGTATGTACTCCATATGCCCTGAAGACACCTTCTACAAAATACCAAAAAATATAGCCCTTTCTCCATTGGCGCTATTCGCGCCAATGGGAGAAATCCTCCAAAGAGGGCGCGCTAGTTGGCGCTCTGTCTTAGAGTTGCACTAGTGCCAACCCGGTTGGGTAAAGTTTTTAACAAACAAACTTCTGAAGGTTCCTTCCACACTATCCATGAACTAATTCCACTTTGAGTTGGTTCAGTTGGGCTTCGTATCTCCCAAGGAGGGAAGTAGTTCTCCACCTCTCATGGAAGCTTCCTCATGATAAGGACAATCCCATGAATCAAGTGGACGGTCTTATCTACTCCTCCTACCTCTATATAAGCTTGTCCTTTCCCCTTTGACAAGCTAGTTAGTAATTCTACTTTTCAAGCTCCCAAATCTAAGTCCCAAAGTCTGAGAATTGCTAAGCTCATCTTGCAAGAGGCCTTGTTCATCCCTATGAGGCTAAATCTTTAAGGAGGAGATCCAAGTCCAAGTAATCAAGGAGAGAGAGGCTTGTTCCCATCCCTTACAAGATTTGCAAGGCATGTGTTGCTGATTCACCCAGCCAAAGGAGGATTTGACGTCAGAACTTGGTTGTATTCTCTTTTGTTTATCAATAATAATTGACGACTATCATTATGGTTCCACTCATGTGTCTTTATTATCATGTTTGAGTTGTATCCTTTCTGACTGATACATAGTTGCATTTCTTGGATTTTATGCTTGTATTTGCGTTGTTCTTTGCATGTACAGGTGTCTATTCACGGGGATCGTGAGGATTGTGACCAGCTGAAGCGAAAGAACGGAAGCGACGACTCTTCTACGAATATAAGCGTTGGATTCGAGGTAGGCTCTCATCATTTGCCTTTACTTTGAAATTAGGAACCTGTGTGTTAGCGTTGTTTGATTTTTGCTAGACCCTATTTAGGCTAGTGGGATCATGTCTATCCGCAAAGGGGATTTACCTACACAACAATTTGGCGACTCCACTGGGGATTTGGCTTTTGCCTTGTTTGTTTATATTGTCTTGTTGTTTGATTTGTAAACTTTAGACGGAGCCTGAAGTCTAGCCAGATATCCTTCGAAATGCTATTGCTTTGCATTAGCGAAGTATATCAACGCTACTTTAGTCCATCTCTAGTTTGGTTTGAAAACTGAATGACTTGGGACTTGCCTTGTTCCTTGATTGTTTCCTTGGTTTCTCCCGCTTGTTTTTCTTTCTGGGTTGGATACCTGTGTTGTTTTTGCCTCTTGAGAGTACTTAGGTATTGCTGGTTTAGCCTTGGCTCTTTTGTTTTTTATTTTTCCATAGCAAACTCGACTGCCGCTAGTTTATAGCGTGACAGTCGCGCCAATTGGCGCATGTTGCACACTTACAACCCGTGCCAATCCCTGAAAGGCGCTAGTTGCAGCCTGACAGTCGCGCCAGGCCTGTAAACTTTTGAAGTTTGCTTGGTTCTCAACTTTTTGAGCTTTTTTTTTGTCCTAAGTACCTTTATTAGACTACTGGAGTGTCTTGGAGTGTGATTTGACTGGTTTCAATCGCTACCCTTTGGGTGTTCGCTTTTTTCTACCGATTTCGCATTTCAAGCCCTAGGGCATCTAATGGCCTTGTGAATCGAGCTTTCCTAAGGTGTTTTGATCTTTTTGTTGTCCAGTCGACTCTCTTGCTTGCTTCCTTACACTTTTTTGGTAGTCTTGAATCATTTCATTGCGTTATTTAGGTGATTTGCTTCGTCTTCACTTGAATTCCGCTTAGTCTCACTTTGAGCCTAGATCACACGACTCATTGTTGTCTTTGGCACCTTTTTTATTCTTTGGATGCTTGATTTGTGTTTTGAGGAATTGAACGTGTGTGTATTGGTTAGAATTTGTTACTTTTATTTCTCAAAATTTCTCTAGTGCATTTTTCCATTATTGAAAAAGAAAATCTCTTTTGCTTTGAAACAGTTAATGAAATTAGGACTTTTCATTTTGATTAGTGAATTGGTGATCTTAAAGAAAGGTTTATTGATTTGCATTAGCTGCATTAGGGAAAATCTGTGTTGTTCGTGATCGTTTTGTTTGCATGAAAGCTCTCTAACTCTCTTGTAATTAGCATTCATTGAATGGAATGACATGTTTTGGCATATAGATTGCATTTAGGGATTTTGAGAAATTACATACGGTAGGACCTGAAAACCGAAACTTAACTCAAGATCAACTTTCAAATAAATCGAATGAACTTAAAAATGCATTGGAACATAACGCTCACATTCTAGAGGTCTAGGCTAGAGACGTGCTCCGGCGTCGTTAAACCTAGTCACTTTTGTTCTCACATTAAGGTTGGGTGATTCCTTCTTGTGTGGCTCAACTGTGGTCTAGTACGGACTTGTGCTCCCACGTACTGTCGCGTATATATGGGGAGACTCCACTAGGTTATCATCCTTGATCCACAGGAAGCCATGTCTGCCGCCTTACAGCCCGTAACGCACTGAACACAACATTCGGGAAGATTGACTGTCGTACGGAAAGTCCTTGGCTTTCATATGATTGCTAAGATGTATATGCAGTTTTACAGATTGTCTGGTAAACCCCTTGCCTAGTTTCTCCAGAGTAGTCACTTTCTGATCCTTTTCGGACTCCTTAAAAGAAAAGGCTCACTTGAGCATTTGTCACTTCGGACTCACTAAATATTCGAAGGCGACTAGAGTCATCTTTTGTCCTTTTCTCGACTCTTAAAACATGAAAAGGTCAAGTTGTGTCTTAATGTCTTAAAAATTTATTCGACCATGATTACATTTACCTTGTTAGATCTTGTTTGCGTTAGTTTTGGGTAGGGTATTTTATCGTTAGCTTGTCTAGGATTTTTGTTTGATTCGATCATCCTGGTGGATCCATCGATCTCGTCTCCCGTCCCGAGTGACCAAGGGTCTCCTTCTTCTGCTGCTCCTGAGACACCGGTTTGTGGTGACACTTTCCCTGTTATTCCAAGTGTCCAACCATTGAACTCTCGTGCTCTAGAGGACGAGCTTTACGATTTGTTTTGGAACCCTATTTGGGAGCCTTCCGAAGAGGATTTTCCCTCTACTCCTACTGGTGTTTCGACCCTGATGGCTTCTTCTAATATGGAAGATACATCTCCTGTATCAAGTGGAACACCTGTTATGTCAAGTATTGAGACTCCTATCCCAGACACATCCCCGGTCATATCTACGCCCTACACTGTTACACCTCTCGGCATTACAATGCTTGCGCGCTACAGATCTCTGAGGGATGCCATGGGCTCTGGGAATTCCTCTTCTATGTGGGATAATAACATCGTTCCCACTACGAGACCTTTTGTTTCCCAAGTTCACCATACCGCTGTCACGTCAATTCCGACCAATCCGATCGTTTGGGTCGCATCGTCGACTCTGGTTGCTAGCGCCATTATGGCATCTTTCGTCGTAACTACTGTTGTCGGCCCATCCCGTGGTCCGGTACGTAGTGGTCAATCGGCACATGCTGCCAGAGTTGTTCATCCTGCAAGCAGTGCCCCACCTTCTTCTGATGCCATTTCAGCAGGCGGGGCATATTCTCAGTACTTGCATGCTGTCCAAAATCCAGGCGCGCAAGGCCCCTATTATGACCCTATAGGTCATCATTTCTATACCTCCTTGTCAGCTCAACCCGTGGTTGAGTCTTCAATTCCGTTGAATGTTTCTTGGGGTACCACTGGTTACGGTGGTGGCCAATTCCGTCCGGATCAAGGGCAACCGTATCAAGGACCATCATACCAAGGTCAGACATCTTACATGCAGCCTAATTATGGGCAGCAGTATTATGGCCAAAACTATCCGGGGCAACCTGGAGGCTCGAAAGGACAACCCTCCCAGGGACAACCTTCGGCCTCTGGTGGTCCGTCTTTTACATATCTTGGGCAACCTTCTGGAAACCTGGGACAACCTTATGCTCAACAAGGAAAACCTAGAATCTAGCAGGGATACCCTTCGGGTCAACCCTACAGGAATCCGGGACAACCTTACGCGCAGCAAGGACAACCCGGAAACCAGCAAGGCTACCCTTCTGGGCAAGGTGGCCAGCCTTACATGCAGCAAGGCCATCCCACTTCTCAGCCTAGTCAGCCATCTGGTCTGTAAGGACAACCTTCGGTTGCGCAAGGACAACCAAACACCCAGCAAGTTCAACCTTCTGGGCAAGTAGGTCCGTCTCAGATCTAACCAGGACAACCTTCTGGCCAGATGGACCAACCTTAGTCTTCGCAAGGATATCTCTCTGGGCCTGCTCAACAGTGCATGCAGATGGTTCCTGTTTCTCAAGCTCAACTCGGCTACCAGCCCCAAAATCAAACTGGTCTCCAACCGCAAGGTGGGTACTAATCCCAACCTTCTTATCAAACGCAACCTGGTTCCCAGGCTCAATATGGAGCCCAACAACCGTATGGATACGAACAACCCCAGGGGAAAAATCAATTTTCCCCGTATCAAAATTATCAACAGGTGTAGGCCACCCCTTATCAAAATTACCAACAACCCAATGTTGCTCCTGCCCATCAGTATGGTAACTAATGGGGTGCTGAGGGGCAGAACTAGAATCAACCATCCAGTTATGGATATAACCCTTATGGACAGAGTTCCTATGGACAAGGTCCTTTTGGACTTGGTCTGTCCGGACAAAGTCAATGGGGGCAACCAGCAACTGGATGGAACTCTGGCACTACCTCATACCGCAGATGTCCTTCAACCCACAACTACCATTTTTAGCAACGTTGGAACTGCCCGATGTGTCGAAGTTAACCAATGATCCTATTTTGCATAATCCACAATGGCCACCAGTTCCAACTAAGATACCCGGCGATTTTCCCAAATTTGACAGCAAAGCTGGAGAGGATCCTCAAGCCCATGTAATGACTTATCACCTTTGGTGTTTGTCCAATTTTTGGCTTAATGATTCGGTCCGGCTTCGCCTGTTTCAAAGGAATCTCATCGGCTCCCTGCTAAATGGTACATTGAATTGACCCGCGCATCTTTTCAAGATTTAATTCATTGGCAATGGCATTCCTCACTCATTTTCAGTTACCCGTTCGGTATGAGACGGGGACCCATCTCCTTACGTCTCTAAAAAAGGACACGGCGATGCACATCTCTGATCATATACATGAATGGAGAAGGCGTCATCGGTTGATCAATTTTTGGATTCCTGATCAACTCCTCACCGATTGGTTCACAAATTCCTTTGTCCCTAAGATTGCACGGGACATTGCCATGGGAGCTTGCGTAACTGAAGAGCAAGCTATCGCGCGTGCTCAGTACCTTGAATTAGTTTATTCTCAGTCAAGTACTTTATATGAGTATTTTCCTGATGCCCCGAGACCCGGTACATCCAAGGCTCCACCAAAGCCATCTGTTGATGGAGTTATTGGCTCTGTGAATCCGTCGTCCAAAAAATCATCCTCGAACCCTGGGAAGCAAAAATCGAATGCTTCTAACGAAAACACTTCTCAGGGTAGTTCAAATTCTGGAAGTACTTCCGAGGTTAACGCTGTCCAGTCCACCACGGTGAATAAGGCCTCGAAAGGAAAGAAAAAGGGGAAAGCAAAGAATAAGTCCGAGCAACCTAAACAAAATTTATCCAAACCTCCATCTAAGGAAGGAGCTAAGCATAAACCCAAGTATCCTTGTCTCATCTGCGATGAGGGTCACTATACCAAAGATTGCCCAAGGCGGTCCGAAGTTAGTCGCTTGTTGAAAGGCGCTCCTAGGATTCCTGCGGTTCTTAAAGAACCTTTCCCCTCTCAACAGACTCAAATGGTGGCTGATCCATCTTCGTCTTCTTCTCCCTTTGGTTCCCAAGTCTTCATGGCTGGATCCATTCTCGTTCATGTAACGACTCGAACAAAGGAGTATCCGTCGTTTTCCGGGAAGGAGCCCGAGGTTCCCTCAAGCGCTCCTCCGTCCAGCTCTGGTCCGCTCCATATCGAGAGACCAAGTACTGAGACGACCATCCGACTCCCTCCCAAAGGAGTACTCAGGAGATCATCTTACAACCCAAATGCTTGTGTTGCCCATCACTATATCATAGTTGAGGACGTAGCACAGGCTTCGTCGGCTATGTCCGCCTTAGAGGTTCTCCAGAGCTGCCCCCCTCAGAGGAAGTCCCTGCTATCGACCATCGGTGGCATCGACCCGACAGATTCGGATTTGATCAGATTTGATCTCAAGAGCCATGTCCCAAGGTTGCCTCATCAGATCGCCTTTCTCATACAAGTCATCATCAATTCAAAAATGATCTATCGTACAGTTATTGATGAGGGCGCGTCAACTTGCATCATGTCTATCGCTTGTTGGAAAGCGATCGGGTCTCCGACTTTGAGCCAGTCTCCTACGACGTTGGAAGGCTTTGATGGGAGAAAATCGCGTCCCTATGGTATTCTTTGTTGACACCTAATCCTCAGTGATTGGGGAACTGAATGTGAACAGTCATCGAGAAGATGAACTGAACAATCACATTCTTGTATATGTTAGATAGCTGGTTCAACGAATAAACGCATTAGTTTTTGTGGAGTTACTCCTAGCCTGACATGGTATTAGAGCACAAGTCCCAGGTTCTATTTTTAACCTTGTAACTCTTGCCTGCCTTCTGTCCCACATCTGATGCTGAGTGAAACGCCTGGCCTGCATGCTGCCTACACTGCTGAGTGATAGGCTTCTGAGAAAAACGCCTGCCTGCCTGCGCTGAAGCTACATACCAATTTCTGGAAGAAAAAAACGCCTGCCCGCTTGCCTGCCTAAAGCCTGAAAGTGTGTAAGGCGTACACTCCTCTGCTGGCGCTATCTCACCTAGTAAGAAATCCTGTTCAATGCATAAAATGCTCTATTTTGAAGCCTGAAGGTCTGGTCTGACATTGCGTGTAACACCTGTGCTTCTGGTTTCGTTGCTTTGTCCTGAGTGAAAACCAGAAAATGCTTGTCTTGGACTCAGGAAGGGCAAACCCTGCAAGGAGGCCTCATGTTTTCTGGCCTGTGCATATCTAAGCTCTCAGCCCTGATCTTATGCTGAGATTCGTACCCATATTACGTAATGAATCCACCGAAGAAGTCGAGTGTTGTAACCCTAATTTTAACCGGCGGCTTGCTGGTCAAGATCTAAAAATGAATTAATGTCGACGGAGAGAAAAAGAGCACAATCTGAGGATTCCTAAAACGACGTAACTCAAACGGGGATAAATTCTATTATCAGAACAGGGAAGGTACCTGTGAATGCCTGAAAGAGTATACATAGTGTGTATATATCCATCCTTATTAAAAGGAGTGGGCCGCCGAACAGATCCGTGAATTTAGGCGACCTTTATGGACATGTCGAGAGTCCTCTCAATAATGGATTCAACGCCATGATCATTTTCTACACTTTCATGTAATTTTATATGTAGCCGAATTTTGAATATGGTGATATATATGGTGATATAAAGCAGAGATATATATTATATATGGTGATTTAAAGCAGAGATATATAAATGGTGATATATGTAGCAGAATTTTTCTCCATATCAAAATCATTTTTTAAAGCAGCAGAAGTTTTTTAAGAGAAAAATATTTTTTCGCCATTAGAAGAATTAATATATCAGCAAAAGTTTTTTTATATCAGCAGAAGTAACCTTTTACAGAATGCATTCAATCATCTCTATAATAGGAATAGTTCTCACTGGCAAGGAGAACTATCCTGACTGGTCCCGGATGGTACAACACACCCTCATTTTCAATGAGCTGTGGAAAGGAGTGTGTGTCGGAGAAGGAGACAGTGACCCAGAAAAGCCTACATCAGACAAAGAGCTTACCATATGGGAAAACAAGAACAGCAAAGCGTATGCATTAATCGCAGCGTCTGTAAATAAGGAGGTGAGTCGTCACATTTCAACATGTTCAACTGCCTTTGAAGCTTTACAAAAGCTGAAAGAGCTCTATGACTCACATTATGCACTTGAAGTCGTCCAACTTATGATTAAACTCTTCACTCTTGAACTGCAAAATAATGACCCTCTTACTCTTGCATCTGAAATAAAATCTATAGTGCATGATATCAAATCCACTAAAGTTGAGCTAGATATATCTCTTATTGCTTTTCTCAAGGCACTGTATCCTACATACTCCAATTATCTTGAGTCTTTGCAAGCAAATGGAAATCTCAAGGATATAACCTTTGACTCTCTTGGGAAAAAGTTTGCTGAAAGAGAAAAAGCCTTTGGAAAGAAGACAGTCCTTGAATCTTCTGAAGAGATTGTATGCATGGCTAATAAAGAAAAATATCCTGCTCAAGATTCTACAAGAGGAAGAGGTGGACGAAGAGAAAGAGGAAGATACTTCAGAGGCAGGGGGGGCAGACATCCTCAAGGAGAAAAGGCAGATTTACATTGTATTCGCTGCAAAAGAAATGGATCACATGATGCCTCTACATGCAAGCTACCATGGGACAAAATTGAGCAGAGAAGAAACCAACAGAAAGGTAAAACTGATGATACAGACAAAGGTAAAGCACCTGAATCCGCTCACTATATTGAGGCACAATGTAACATTGGAGTAAATGAAGATTTGTTTAACACTTCACTTGCTTCCTGGAAAAATGACTGGTTGCTTAATTCAGGAGCAACCTGTCACATGACTCATAGAAAAGACTTTTTTGAAGATTTCACTGACAATGTTGATGGAGTAGTTTACTTTGCAGATCAGTCAAAAATCAAGCCATCAGGGCTTGGCACAATCAAGCTTAAACTGCCTGGTCTCCCAGACTTTCTTCTTGATCATGTTTTATATCTCCCACAGCTAAAGAGAAACTTGCTGTCCTTGGTCCACATCCGCCAGCAAGGTCACTCCATTCATATGTTTGATGGCAAGCTTGAGGTGAGAAAATCATCTGATCACTCACTTGGCATGAGGGGAATAGAAGAAGAAAGACTTCTCAAACTGCAAGGAACATCTGCTCATAAACAACGTTTCTCATATATTACTCATCATGAAGAAGGTACACTTCCATCAAGTTTATTATGGCATGCTAGATTTGGACATTTAAACTATGACAGTCTCCGTTTATTGAAGAAAAATGGTGTTGCTGGTTTGCCTACAATTCCTAGAAACTTAAGCAATGTGATGCTTGCATTCTAGGAAAGCATAGCAAACAGTCATTTCATGACTCACATTCAAGAGCACATAGGAAGCCTGAACTTATTCATTCAGATTTATGTGGTCCAATGCATGTTCCTTCTGCAAATGGAAATAAATATATCATGACATTTATTGATGACTACACCAGAATGTGTTGGGTTTATTTATTGAAGAACAAATCTGATGCTTTCCTAACATTCAAGATTTTTCATAAATGGATTGAAAATGATGCACAATCTCATATTGGGTCTATTCGCACTGATAATGGAAAAGAATATACATCAAATGAATTTGAACAATATCTTCGCCAACATGGGATTAAACATCAAACAACTGTACCTTATAATCCCCAACAAAATGGTGTAGCTGAAAGAATGAATAGAACAATTTTGAATATGGTACGATCCATGCTTTTTTTCAAAAATGTAAAGATAATGTTTTGGGCTGATGCTGTTCTTTGTGCTGCATATATAAAGAATATATGTCCATCTAGTGCTATAAGAAACAAGATTCCACCTGTTATGCTTTGATACCAAAGGTACATAGAAACAAACTTGGTGCTAGAAGTCGTAAGTGTATTTTCTTGTGGTACTCAAATACCTCCAAAGCATACCGCCTCTATGATGAAGAAAATAAAAAGTTTGTTATATCTAGAGATGTAATTT
>APFE031519530.1:31906-49295 GCA_000404065.3 Pinus taeda | reverse complement strand
TGCAGATTCAGTGAAGCAGTTTTCTTCGGTACAGGAAAATGTCTTTCAACGGATTGAGATTGGAGTATTCCCTAGAGATAACCTCAAATTTGATAGCTTGGAAGGATAGGATGGAAGTAGTGCTTGATGATAATGGTGCATTGGAGTACACCAAAAACAACATTCCACAACCAGGAACATATGATGCACAAGAAGTTGCTCAGTGGAATAAGGATATCGCAAAAGCTAGGAGGATCATCTTGGAGGGTGTGAGAGACCATATAATCTTGAATTTAAATGGCAAAGAGATTACATTTTGTATGTGGAATAACCTCATTGAGTTATTTGAAAATAACAGTGATGCCAGGAAATTGGCATTGAGGGATAAGCTCAGAAACATCCACATGCAAAAAGGAGAAACCATTCCACATTACCTCTCTAGGTTCACTCAATGTTGTGATGAGTTTGGAGGAGTTGGAGAAGATATTCCCTCTTCATAGCTAGTGATCCTAACTCTCCTAGGCCTTTCAAAATCCTGGCACAACTACCAGGACTTTGTAAATGGAAGGGACAAATTGCCAAACTAGGAGAGATTATGGTTTGTTTTGGTGCAGGAAGAAATTTGGCAGAACACTAGAGATGGAGTTACATCCAAATCTGAGAAGGAAGATATTTTTTCCTTGTGTTATAGGCCATTTTGTCACATCTGGTCAATAGGCCTACAAACTGGATCAATCAACGTCCGTGAACATGCTGTCACCATCCCTTCACAAAGCTTAAGCATGACCTTTCCAAAAAGTCTAAGTTTCTGGCATTAATTACTCAAAATCAATGTTTTTAGCCCTAGTGCACCTTGTCCCTTTAGCCACCTGTGTTCAACATTGTTTGCTCCCTTCTGCACCAATGCTGGTCAACACTTGTTGCTCCTTTAAGTAGGTGCGTTGATTCTAGAAATTTAGGAAAATTAAAAATAATGTTAAAGCTTCCTCTTCCAAAAGTTTATAATGATTTTTTTAACCATTCACCATGGATAAGAAGCTTGGATCCTCTCTGATCCTATCTTAGAGACTTCACCTCTTATCCCTTAAGCTCATCCTCCCATCATATGTGGATCTTAAGCTCATTATGGTAAATCCTAAACTACTATCCCTCTCCTATAAATTTACTGCCATCCATGGCATCAGGGTTGGCTTTTGGAGATTGATTGTGCCCTTATGCTGCTACCTTGAACCCAAAGTAGTCATCGTCTACATGCATTAGGGTTGATATTGAGGTGTGCTTTGTGACAAGGAAGGACAAGTAAACTTGGGGATACATCTACAAGTTCAACTACTATTTATGGTTGTAAACTCTCTCCTATTTGTATTAATACAAAGAGTATTTTGTTTTCCTATATGTGTTGTGTTATGTTGACATTCATGTATTTCAATGCCTTGCTGATTCATTGAATAAAGATGTTATACTATGCTACTTGGTTGTTGTGGATCCTTTTCTTGTTTTAGTCATGTGTGAAAGTTCTATTGGTAGCACTTGGAGCTACAATTGGAGCTTACAAGCAATGAGGAAAGGAAAGCTTGTTGCAAATTTTATGTAGACCTCTTTCCCATTCTCTAAATTATCTAAGGAAAACTCTATATTCTTTGTTTTCTATTGTTCTAGACCAGTCCACTAGGTCTAGGGAATTCACCTTTGTCCGCAATCGTAAATTCCACATAACACTTTGGTTGGGAAGGGAAAGAAAGGCAAGGGTAAGAGGGCCCAAAGCAAACCAAAGTCTTGCCAGAATAATGGCAAGAAGAATAATATAAGCAAGATAAAATGTTTTCACTGCCATGAATTCACTCACTATGCAACAAAGTGTCCTCACAAGAAGTCTAACAAGAAGCCTTCAAGAGGAGCAGGAGGTGAAGAACTTGCCTCACAATTCAAATTAGACTTCATCCTTATTGCATGCATGGATAACACTGTGATGGGGAGTGTGTGGTATATAGATTCAAGTGCCTCATTCCACATGACATGATCCAAGGAATTCTTTAATAGCCTAAAGGAGAAGGATTTCCAGATGCACATAGAACTTGGGGATGATGGGCGGTACAATACGAAAGGAATTGGTACCATAACCTTTAAGAGGGAGTCGAGCTCCCATATTCATCTGAAATATGTCAGGTATGTACCTATGATGGAGAAGAGGCTGACCTCTATAGGTGTATTGGATGATCATGGTTATGATGTTGTTATTAGTAAGGGGAACGTCTTTCTAAGACATGTAGATACAAGGAAAGTGAAACAAATTGGAATTCAAGTGAAGAATATCTACAAACTTGAGGTGGAAGCTTGCACTAGACTGAGTAGCAAGGAAGGAGAAGTGAAAAGACAGGATGTTGGAGAACTCTGGCACAGGCGCATGGGACTCTTACACCATGGAGCCTTAAGAATCATGTAGCAGATTACCACTCTCCTGAAATGCACCCTTGACCAACATGATGTCTGCAAGGGATGCACATTAGGGAAATATGTGAAATCCACCTTCCAACGCTGAGATAACAGAGCAGGAGAAATCTTGGAGCGAGTCCACTCTGATGTATGTGGACCATTTTCCACAACCTCTACAACAAAACATAGGTATTATGTATTTTTTGTTGATGAATTTTCAAGAAAATGCCTGATCTTCTTCATGCGGAAGAAGGATGAAGTTTTTTCAAAATTTGTTGGATTCAAAGCATTAGTTGAAAAGGATACTTGTTAGAAATTGAAAGCCCTAAGAAGTGATAATGGAGGAGAATATGTTTCTAGCACCTTCAAGGACTTTTGTGCCAAAGAGGGTATTAGAAAACAACTAATAGTACCCCATAACCCACAACAAAATGGGTTGGCTGAAAGGAATAATATAGGCATGGTGGGAGAAACAAGATCCATGTTGTATGATTAGGGTTTTCCATTACATCTATGGGTAGAATCATGAAACACCACAGTTTATTTGTAGAACATGAGCCCTCGTAAAATAATTGGCATGATCAAACTCGAAGAAAATTTCTCTAGGAGGAAGATAGATGTATCTCACTTTAGGATTTTTGGAGCTACTGTGCATTGTCATGTCTCCAAGGATAGCAGGACGAAACTTGAGCCTACAACTGAGATGGGAGTCTTTGTAGGATACACAGAGATGCCACATAACTATAGGGTGTATTTTCCATCACTCAGGATGACATTAGTGAGGAGAGGTTTCAAATTTGATGAGGATAAAGCCATGATATGCTCTCTAGAACAAGAGCTGAGTATCCCATTGGAGGAGGAGCTTCTAGTTCCCGAGGAGCCTTAGACAGAGCTTTAGGAGGTTATGGAGTAGCCACATGTGGAGGAGCAGCTAGGAAGCCGAGTGGTGGCACCCACTCAACCATAATCTTCTAGAGAGGGGAGGAAGAGAACCAGAGAAGTAGGTAGATTGGTATAGGACACCCGGGAGCATGTGGGATCTCCTACATCTCAGCGTAGGTAGAGGAGGTTACCAAACATGTACACTAGTTATATGTCTCTCATGACAGAACTCATTGAGTAAGGTCCTTCTTCGTTTGAGGAAGAAATTTCTCAACCAGTGTGGATTGATTCCATTTTGTAGTATGAATCCATCATGAAGAAAAATGTATGGGAGGTGGTGTTGAGAACAGATAACAAGTAAATGGTTGGTTCCATATGGATCTACAAAGTGAAAAATGCAGCTGATGGGAGCATTGAGAAGAACAAGGCCAGATTTGTGGCCAAAGGCATCTCTTAGGTAGAGGGAGTGGACTACGAGGAAAAAATTTCCCTAGTGGCAAGATATTCCTCGATCAAAACCATTCTAGCATTGGCTACACAAATGGGGTGGAAGATCCATCAGATGGATGTGAATACTACCTTTCTCAATGGTGTTATTGAGAAAGAAATTTACATAGAGCAACCTGAGGGATTTGAGACATATGATTGGGAGACACATATGTGTAGACTCAGGAGAGTCTTGTATGGTCTCAAATAGGTGCCCTGAGCATGATGCACTTAGATCAACACATAGCTCAGTTGATTAGTCTTAACCAAAAGTGAAGCATATGCCAATCTTTATCACATTGTGGTAGATGGAAAGTTGCTTATCTTGGTTTTGTATGTTGATGACTTGATACTTACATGGGATGAGCAGTTGATCTGCTTTTGCAAGGAGAATCTTGTGAGAGAATTTGAGATGAAAGACATGAGCTTGACGTATTACTTCCTTGGACTAGAAGTATATTAGGGTGATGGTGAGTTATTTGTGAGTTAGGGGAAGTATACCTCTGAAATAATTAAGATATTTTACATGGAGAACTACAAGCCTATGGACACACCTCTAGCTACAAAATGGAGGAAGGAGAGTGATTCTTCAAGAGAGGTAGTAGATGCTATCATCTACAAACAACTTATGGGATCCTTGATGTATACGGTGAACAAAAGGACCAACATATGCTATGTAGTTAATTAGTTGAGTCAAGCCATGGTGAAGCCTACCAAGATGTATTGGAAGGCAACAATGCATGTGTTGAGGTACCTAAGAGGAACAACTGAGTAGGGGTTATGGTACATGAGGACAGAGGGAATTAAGCTCCAAGGATTCACTAATGCATATTGGGTAGAGTCCATCAAACCGGAAAAGTACTTCAGGTGTTATCTTTAGTGTTGGGTCTAGAACTATTTCCTGGTATAGCAGGAAACAGAGGTCTGTGGCACTCAACTAAACAGAGGTTGAATACATGGATGCAAGTCAAGCAACATGTGAGGCCATACTTGTGGGTATTTTTAGTCAGCAGATGGATATGGTGGTGATTTATTGTGATAATCAGAGTTGTATCAAACTCTCTAAGAATCCAGTGTTTCATGATAGGTCCAAGTACATTGATATCATGTACCATAACACACGTGATTGTGTGCAAATGATAATTATGATGCTACAGTACATTCCAATTACGGAGTAGGATGCATATGTATTGAAAAAGGCATTGTCAAGAGGCAAATTCAAATTCCATAGGTGTAGGATAGGAGTGGTGTGAAATTCTTTTCTTGCTAAGAGGGAGTGTTAGAAATTGTAGCAAGAAAGGATAAATTTGACTTGTGCCTTAGTCAAATTTAGCAATTTGATTTTCCACATTAGCGGGATGACTTGGATGGCAGTTAACTTGTGTGACATGGCTTTATCTACTAGTTTACTCAATAAATTCTAGTTATATGCTAGAAGTAGACTTGTGCATTTAGTGTGTTGTAACCCTAGAGACAACCTCTGTCTGGGAAGAGATCAGTGCCTAGGACATCTATACAAAAAGATAATAAATATTGCTTGTTGTCCCATTATGATTATTTAGAGATGTCTTTCATTGGTAATGTAGAGGAAAACTTCTTGAAATAGAAATACTTCTCAGGATGGCATCACTGACTATGAAAACGAATCAAAATTTGTATTAGAGTGAGAAATAGAAAAATGGAAGGTTAAAAACAAAAGCTGTAGCTACATAATCTTTTATTTAAACCTTAGTAGAATGCATGAGAGACTTAGAGAATGAATGTATGTGTGGAAAAATATAGCGCAATTTTAAGGTTATTTGATTAAAATTTACAGGTACTATGAGCAAAGGAAGTCTATATTATAAAAATAACCAACAACTTCATAACATTTTTGCAAAAGGAAAGGAAACAATAAATGACTTACAATAGTGGGAAACACATATCATATCCAAAAATCAGTTTGGAATCATCCAGGAAGATTTTATTAAACTCAAGAAAATATAACACATTACACAACAACTTTTTATCTCTAAAGTCAAAATTCAGAACCCCAAAAATGGTTCTCCAAAGTCTTTTTGTAGTGACATTATAAAGATGACAATTATAAAAAATGTTAACTTCCATAAAAATTTTAAACTAATTTAGAAACTACTCTAAGTCATATTCAGTACTCCTGAGGACTTAAACTTTAAAACTTAAAATATATTAATTGAAAATTAAAATATACAATATCCTTTGAAATATTTTATGAAAGAAACTATGTGGCTGATTTTCATTGGGTGATTTTGCACATTTTCGATCCAGTTCACCACTAATTGTTTTCTTTTATGAGAATCCATTTGTTCAAGCCCAAATTCATGAATATTTCTACATGAACATAGAGGAATAAGTAAAGCAATAAAGACAGGAATTTGAAGCAACAGTAAGATTCAGGTTTGACAATTGAAAATTCACTAAACCCTCCAAAAAGGTTGGTATATCAAGAGTTACTTCAGGTTGCATGACCAAACTAAACATTCCTATAACTGCATGATCAATAGTAGAAGTATTTTCTTTCCCCAAAACCCTAGCAATCAGTTACAAAATTGGCTGAACATCTTCAACAAAACTGTCTAGGGGAAACATAGTTTGTGTTAGAGATAAAATGTGTCCAACTGGCATATGAAGGAAAGACAATTTGGCGAAATCTCTTCCAGACAAACTTTGGAAACCTGATACCAGGGTTTCTTTAGAAAAATAAGTAGAATGTTCAGAGTGTGGAAAATAAGGGCATGGTGAATCAACGGGGCAGAAACTTGGAAAATATTCTCCCCTGGTGAATTCATCACAATTTTTTCTTGGGGATAAAGAGAAGATGTGAGCCAAGAGATAAATTCTGGGAAGAAAAAGGTCCGAGGGACAATTGTAAAAAATAATCTTGACTTTACAACTCTAAAATATACAAGGGACTCTATTTGACCAACGCGGATGTTCTATCGCAGTTCCATCAAGTTTAGTGTGTAGAGAGGGTCATGAATGTCACTTTCAATTTTTATAAGAGGAATGTGGGTGGAAAAACCTGCCATAAAGAATTTCTTTGACATTTTTGAACAATTAAACAAGTGTACATGGTGGATAAATACCTGGTAACCTTAAGTTGATGTTGGACTTTTAAATTGACAAGCTAGCGGACGTAAGTGTACTTTGGTACGCTCTAATACCAACAACATATAAGCGTATTATGAGTGCAAAAGTAAGGTTTTATGGGTAAACGGGGAAAAAACAAGGGAAAAATGGAATTTAATTTGGAAAAGGCACATGTACGACATGGTATTGTACTGATGACGTGGGGAGGATGATGTGAAAATATGTGATGATGTGGGGTGAGGGGTGACATGGATGAATAACATGACAAAAGGTTGAATGGGCTAATATCGATCACTTGATTGAATTATCTTACTCGCTTACTGCAGACGCCAATGGAATCCACTTACTGCTCATGGGGGACCCGTGGTGGTAAGCGGGCCCATCGACGAGTGATACCGTAGAAGATCTTGGCTGTTAAGAGAAGTTTACCTGCCAAATATTTTACGGGGGCACCCAAGCCCATAATCTCTGCTCTAATTGTGATGTCGATTTCTCCTGTGGGGGAGGTTCGATGCCACTAATGATGTCTCCCAACAAAAATATCTGACACTTAACCTTTCACTTTTTCTGCTAGGTCTTGTTGAACCATATAAAATGAATTTGATCCTGCACCATCTTGATCCGACATTAATCCCATTTATTTTAAAAGCAAACCACCATCCAAAAACTTTGATTTTTCTTCATGATTTTTATTCTTATTTTTTGGAATATATGATTTTTATTTTTGAATTTTGGACATAGTGAAAACAAGCAACAACATAGTGATTACTAAAATTTAGAGATCTAGTTCATTTATTTTCAGTTTGACTCAGTTAACTGATGTCAAGTACCTAACTGAGTCAGTTGAAGGTCAATTGAGTAATATAACTCTTGTTAACTCAATGAGCTCTCAATTAAACTAGTCAATAAGCTAAAAATAACCCAAACATGCATGGAATTCAAATTTCCTAGATGGAGTGTAGGGAAAGGCACTTTTTAATCATCAACTGTATACTAGTCTAGTGTACGATCTTGATAGTTAAGTAGGTGAATCTTTCCTTGGGAATAGCCAAAGAAAATAGGAGAAAATTCTTATCTTTTAGGTTCTAATTTCCTCAAGGATTGTGGAAGGAAGTAGGAGAAAGTTGTAACCTTGAATTGGCTAATTGTTGGGTAGAGAAATACAATCAACAAGAGAACAAGTTTACAATGCAGGTTGTGCTTCAGATTCAAAACAAGACATTGTAATAGTTTCTCATTCTCATCTGATTAATGAAAAGCAGCAGAGGGGTTTTTCCCAGTTGGGTTCCATTGTAAATCATTGATTTCTTGTGGTTTCAATGGTTGCATATCATTGCATGTGTTTCTAAATTGTGATTTCCATTCTGCAGAATAGTAATGGAAATTTGTAATCTCTTGATTTTAGTTCGATTTCATCAGTAGTAGCAAATTTCTATTAATTTATACGTCCTTAGTCACAACATCATTATCATAGTTTTTGTTTTCTTAGTCACAACATCGTTATCACAGTTGTTGTTTCCTTAGTCACAACATCATTATCACAATTGTTGTTTCCTTAGTCACAACATCGTTATCACAGTTGTCATTTCCTTAGTCACAACATCATTTTCAAAATTGTTATTTCCTTAGTCATAACTGTTGTTTGCTTAAACACAATTAATGTTTCATTAGATGCGGTTATTACCCATGAGTTGTTTGCAAATATCTTTTTTTTCTTGGGATAAGGAAAATTTTAAGCCCCTTTTCAATATGATGGTTGGAAAACTAGTTTATTTAATGTTTATCATGTTAAAACATGTAACTCGGTTTGGTCTTCATAATGACATATGTAATCATGATTTTATGTATTTAATGAAAAGAAAAAAATAATTTTATTATTTATGTTATCGAGGCATGGGTTTCATGCTCAAGGGAGATTTATTTTTAGGTCAAGCACCTATTGAATGCTTCTAGGTTTCTCATAAAGTAAATTAAGTTATTGCCATGTATTGAAGATCCATTTGGGCATGTTACATATTGTAAAGAAAAAATATTGAGTCAAAAGACCCTCCAAGACCTCATCATGGCACAAATATCAAGTCGGCCTACATCAAGGAATAAGTCAACCTCAAGATAGCAATTCGTACCCCTGACAAGCTTATAAGTAAGAAGGAACTCGACCTCATTTGCACACTCAAGCAATTTTAATATCCTCAAGACAGAAGTTGGAAAAGGACAAAGAAGAAGAAGAAATCAAGATCAAAGTTTTTGGGCCTCTTTCTCTCTCTCTCTCTCTCTCTCTTGTTAGGATTTCTATAGTTTCTGGGCTAAAAGAATTTTGAAGCTGCATCATAGCTATGAAGCTGCAAGGTCAAAGCTGTGAAGTTGCCTCTAGATCGAAGCTATGAAGCTACTAGGTCAAAGTTATTGAAGCTACATCAAGGTTGAAGTTGTGAAGCTACTAAGCCGAAGTTTCAGAAATTGTTGCTGGGGTCAAAGTTTGTTGTTGAAAGTTGTGTAAGAAAAGCTCATCAAGAAGGAAGGATGAGTTGGTATTAGAGGGTGTTGGTCAAGGGTCATAGATCTTTGAATTCGTCAATTGAATTTCTATAAGAAGAGAAGGATTCTGGTGGGTTTTCCCCTCAGTTGGAGAGGTTTTGGCCCTGACTAATCCCCTATGTATTGTGTCCTATTGTCTCATTGGTCTTTATGATTTAGTAGTTGTTTGATGATAGAGAACACTAATAATAATAAAGGAAAGAAGAAGTTAATCAAGTAAAGTAAAAATTCATCACAAGCAGTTATTAAAGAGAAATCACCTACACTTGTTCCCCCTAGATTTCTCAACATAGTTTTAGAGCTAAGACAACTACATCAAGGCAGGGAAACATGAGGAAGGACACTCTCGGGTCAAAGTATAAAAATATCATGTTGGAAACATCAAGAATGACTAACCATCTCATCATATTGAAAGGGAATAATTAAGAGAATAAAAGAAGACCTCAAAACCCTAGCTCATCTAAAGAAGGGTCCTACACTTGAAGCATTCTTGGGAAACTCACACATTCTACAATCATTATCACGAGCAAGGAAGAGAGAAGAACTTTTGGGTATATTTTTATGCCCTATATAATCCACACGTGTGAAGTATTAAGACATCCTTCTGCAACAACAAGTATCAAATTGTAGCCACCACAAAGGATCAAGTTTTGTTCCAAGAAAGGTCTCCTTTGCAAGCCAAAATAAGAAGAAAAAGAAGCCAAGTTAAGAGAAGTATAAAGGAGGAAAAATTGTCCATATTCTAGCCACACGTGTGAACTAGAGTTATTGCAAAAAAGGCTGAAATTGTAGAACTGCTACAACAAGCCGAAATTTTGAAGAAGGGATGAAATTTAAGGTTGTGAAACGCATTTAACTAGTGTTGTCTTGAAGGAAGAGAAGCAATAAAAAGCGTTGTCATCATCATCAAGAAATCAATGTGATCTCCCTTTGAGCCAAGGATCACTTTTGAAGAAAGATATCTTCACCAAGAAGACATATTCTATTATCTACATCATCATCAAAATCAAGAAGGCATCAATTTGAAGATTTCATCATCTAGGAGTATCTTCACTTGACAAGTAAGTATTTTTATATCTATATATGAATATGTCAAAATGAATTCATATTGCAAGGAGAGCAAAAACGTGGTTGGGTTGTCATACTTTCTTACATGAAAGAAGAGGATAGATTTGATCCTCATAGAAAATTAAGTCTTTGGTCATGTTAAGGGTTTAATCGTCGAACTGCCAAAAGAAGAATCTCAAGCTCTACGAGATGAAGATATCAAAAGAAGAATAGCCTCATACTTTATGAGGATGTCAGAAATAAGAGACCAACTCCAAGAGTTGTGAGAAATAATCTCTAACAAGGAAATGACTACCATAGTTCTCAATGCACTACCAGAGGAATGGGGCAACTTCACATCAAGCATATATGGGAAGAAGGAAGTTACTCCATTCAATGACTTATGGTCATTGTGAAAAATCAAAGAAACCAGGTTAGGTAAAAATTGATGTAGGATCAAGCGAGCAAGCTCAAGCATTTGCTGCCATGGTTATAAGAAAAGAGAAGTTTGGGAAGCTTGGTCCTCAGAAAAGGAAGAAGAAAATGTCGAATGTTCAATGTTATGGTTGTCATGAATATGGGAACTATAAGGGAGATTGTCCAAAGCTCAAGAAGGAAAAAAATAAAAGAGAAAGGGAAGAAGCCATACCACTGAAGAAGTGGAAAAAACCGAAATAAGAAATCTAAGAAGGAGGAAGTAAAATATCTCTACTATGATTGAGAGAGTCTTCCTCACCTAGTTCTTTTCAAGTTTTCTGTTGTAAAGTATAACTATCATGGTAGGAATCATTAGAAGCATGATAGGATGCATCATGTTAGGACATGGCATCATAGAAGCATACGATTGAAAGCAAGAGCTTGTGACACCATCATAAAGAAGCATGAAAGATAGCCAAAATAGAATTCTATGGTTGTCACCTATAGAAGGATGTAGCTCTTGGAAACCTCATTATAAGCATAAGTAGTACTTATGGGAAAAAGAAAGTCATCTAGTATATAACTCATGATACATCATTCAAAAAGGAGCATTTGCAAGATGAGGATGATCAAGATCCTCTATAGGGACCTTCATTGGAAGGTTCACCTATTGGAAGAAGCAAGTGTCTCGCCGAGAATTCCACCTTGTATGGGATTCATGGAATGATGGTATGATGTCAAAAGAAGTGAAGTAGGTCAAGGTCATTGAATTTCTTTCAATCAAGGAAGCCACTGAAGGAAGTCTAGATGGCCAAACGGAAGAGATGATGTATGTATGCTTGTATTTGATAAAATTGAGTCATGTAATATACTTGTAGATAGCATGGATAAATGACCCACCTCATGACTATGATCAAGAGAAAGGGATCTCCTCCTTTGGAAGGACGCATGAAGGCATGGTTCACATATTGACTAGATTATATTAACATAATAAGACCTCACATGGAATATAAGGCAGTTGATAAAAAAATAAGGGAACTATGAATGGATCTTCTTGAGAATAAATATGTGAAGAAATTAAGGAGCGATCATGAAATATGCAACAACTGTCTCATAGAAAAGGAAATCAACTTCTAATAACTAGAATAATTGACTATGACATCTCCATGGAAAAGGTATGAAGACTATGAAGAAGTCTGGAAAGGAAGATGACCCTTGACCCTTAATATCTTTTTGGATATATGTCAATATGAATGTAGGATGTTGTTACAACAAGCATATGTCATGATGTAAGACCATCATAAAGGTAATTTGATGTTCATTTTTATTTTTTATTTTTGAACAATATATGGATGATCTTAATCTTCAATTTCTTTCAATTTCTTGATTCTGATCCATAGTCCTTTGTTCCTTCATCCTTTTTTTTTGTACCATTACTTTGTTCCCTCTGAATAGACTTGTTGTAATGTGATTTTCCATATTAATTCTGAATTGATTCCTTTGAACTGCCCTGCATTTTGTCACATCTGTAAACACAACTGCCATGCATTCTGTCACACCCGATATCTCTCTTGTAGATTCATCTAGTTACCATATACAAGTGAGTTGTTCTGCTACAAGTGGGTTGCCATCAAGTACAACACATGTATCATAATGCCAACAATCTCCCCCTTTGACATCAAGGGCAAAGGGCGGACCAAGATACTCTCCCCCTTTGATATCAAGGGTAAAGGGCTGACCAAAATGAAGACTTTCATATCTGAACAGCTGAATATGAGCATTGATCATGCTCCCCCAAGGCACATGCTGAATTCTTTGATTAAACTCCCCCTTTGTACATGCTGAGATGCACTATACCATCCATGCTCCCCCTGAGCACATGCAGAGTTTGCAAATATATTTTCTAAAAAAAAATAACATGACTCTATAACTCAACTATGTGAGTGTGACCTTCATATCACCAATGACTCATACATACATCAATCTCTCAACCAAGGGGGGATATACCAAATTTGACTCACCTACCCAACCAAGTGTGGATATACCAAATGTTTATACTGATTGAAATATAGCAATTATTACATCATCCTTCCCATGCATAGTGGGGGTATAAATTACATTATATGACCAAAAGGACTCATTAAAAGACTATGACAGACAGAGACATATTATTACATCATTGGCCTTTGTATGACCTTTTCATTGAGTGATATACATGACATTTATAACAAAGACCAAAAATCTAAACAAGACCATGATAGTCATCGGCAACTATCATACACCATATATGATCTGCACCATAAGCATCTGTCAGCAACATCTAGACCTGCAACCTATATATGTCCACCATCAGTTCCGAAGATATGACAAAGTAAATATCATCAACCTATGACAAAGTATGCCGTATATAGATATCAACTCATCCTCTTGCTCTCATCAAGATCAACTTGCTTCATTTCCTTAGTAGAAAGAGCCTAATCATAACCTTCCATGAATCAACTAAGTTGTTATCACATAAGAAGCAATTTCTAAATTGTTCACATCATTTTGATTGTGAAGGTTAGGTGTTAGTCCAAGTTCAGTTTTTCCATGTTCAATGTAGTGTCTAAGTCTTAGGAGTCTTGGTGGTATGGTTAAATAAAGGTCAATAATCCGTTCTCATTCATCACTGGTCCCACAACCTGCATAGATTCCTTGTATCAAGTTTGTTTTAAGGTTCTTATGTGTTACAAAGTAGTTTAGGCGTTTTCGTAGCGCGGAACCCAGTCTAGGTGTTTTCGTAGTGCAAAACCCAGAATTTACACTGGCTGCTCTACGAAATCAGGGATTCGTGCAGATCCGTAGAAAATCTTGCTCAGCTGCCATATCTATCAAGATCCGTTATGTCTACATCATCAATTGTCAGCTTATACACTTCGCCTATCATGTCCAACCGCTTATCTTCCTCATTAGAACCGTTAGGCACCTTGGTACACTCGGGTTGCAAGTTCCAAGAAAAGCCAAGCACTCATAGTCATGATTTGTGTTTGGATTCATGCGTAAGGAATAAATTGTCAGCCATTCAATTTGAATTCCTTGAAAATCAGGCGAGTCAGTTTTGAAGCGAGGCAGCTTTCAAGAGAGGCAGCGATCGAAAATTGAGACAATACCAGTCTTTCAAATTTTCATTCTGCTGGAATCCCATGGAGAGGGCTACAGAAAGAAAGGATCACAGGTCAGGCAGGTGTTTGAGGAGCAAACCTGAAGGTTTAGACATTATCTTAAAGAACAGAGAAGTTGAACGTGCATTCAAGCAGGTTGGCTGTTGGAATTTTTGCGAGAAACTTCAAGGAGGCCATGCGCAAGTCACCAAGGAATTTGCTTTAAATTTCACAGGATTGAATTCGAAAGTCGGGGTGCTCGAATTTCTAATCTCGCCAGAAGTTATATCTGTAGTCACTAAGATTCCAAGGGGACAAGAAATATGGTTTAAAAATTTCAAATTTGATATGACCCCCTGCAAAGAATTTCTGAAGGCAGAGTTCATTGATTCAGATTTAAACAAGTCCGTGCCCAGAAATTTTGTCAAGGACTCATATGCAAATTTACTTACCTGCATACAGAGGTACTTTACCTGTGAGGGGAGGTATCATAAGGTGTATTCATATCACTTCAAGCTTCTGCTACATTTCATAGGAAAGATATCTCTTGATTTACCTTTCTACTTGTTTCATAGCCTAGGCAAAATGTGCAACAAGGTTCAACTAAAGAAGGAAGCCTGTGAGACCTCATTGTTTCACCACGGCTTAGTCAAGTTGATCATTTTGCATGAGCTCCAGAGAATAGACAGGGACTGGTCCACATTCATATTTATGTCTGGCTTCAAGAATGAAACTGGCCTCAGTCCTCAAGCTGTGAAAACTTCTCCACCAACAACTGGTCATCGTGTAGAAACAAGATCCAGGAGATTTGTAAAGTTGAAGGCTAAGAAACAGGTAAAGGAGCCCACCATAACACTGATAATCCAAGACACACCCCAACAGTCCCAGGAAGAGAAAACTCAGATCAAAGAGGGTGTACATGAATCATCTACAGGTGAAGTAGTTCAGAGAAGAATGACTAGGAATCATTTAGGTAAAGAAAAAGGCAAGACAATGGTTACTGAGGAAAGCCCGGTTTCAAAGGGAAACCTGAATGACTTACTGCAAGCTATTGATATTGAAGAATCTCCCCTGGTTCAAGCAGATTTGATAGAATCAGGTAAAGACAAGACCAAAAATATCAAAGCCTTGAAAAAGCTCAAGTTTGATGATCAGGTTGCTAAATTTGTCTTTAAGCCAAGAAGACCTGTGACGAGGTATTTAAAACAGTTACAAGAGATGCTTTCAGAAGCAGGTGAAATAGAGGAGATCGCAAAAACTCATGAAGGACCTGTGACTTCATTAGAAACATAATCACAGCTGCATAAAGAAGATAGAAATAAGACAGTTATCTCTCAAGATGAATATAGTGTTGAAGAGCTGAAAAAAAGTTGAGGTTAGCAAATCTCGAAATTTCTAGATTGAAGAAAACGTCAAGGAAACATGCAATCAAGGAAGCTCATTTTAATAAAATGGAGGCCCTGTGGGAAGACAAAACAATTTCAATACCCGAGGTGGTCGACTGTAATGCCCAATACTATACCTAGACAGTCCCTGCAATAAAGGAAGCATAATTCATCAGAAAAGTTAATACAAAACTGAGAGCTGGGATCAGAGTTATGAAAAGGAAAATTAAGGATTTGAAGATACATCTAAGCCAGTGGGAAAGATTTCCTTAGCTAAGGAAAATCACACAGCAAGTAAGGTTAAGTCCCAAATTTTGATGATTTACCGTGTTCAGTTTTGAATAGCTTCAGGGCAGTTGAAAAGGACATTTCAATATAAAGAGGCTCAAGATAGTCAAATTTTGGCATTAAAACTATGTTTTTGTGATTACACAGTAGTTTCGTAGCGCGCTACGAAACTGTTGTAGATGATGCCTAACGCACAATAGTTTCATAGCGCGCTGCGAAACTACTGTAGCTGCATAATTAGACTCAATCGACCAATTTTGAGTGACCGAGGGGAAATTTTTTGAAAGGGAATTTCAGAAAAGGATCATTTACAATGTGCAAGCAACTAGCAAGGGCAAAACAAACAGAGGAAAGATATATGAACTCTAAGCTTTTTGTCATACAAATGATCACCACTAGTATTGTCCATGACATTTCAAACAACTTTGAAGAGGTTTTGTCTTCACACAGGTATATGGGAAAGGTCTACAACACATGAAGAACATGGCACTCCAATATATTTTTGTGTAATTAAAGAAGAACAACATGGTTAATTGGTTTCGAATATCCTTGAGGAAACCAAAAGCAGAAAAACAGGGGCAGTTTCCTACTTCCCAGCAGCAGTAAAGGGATAAGACATTAAGGGCCAGCAAGGAGCTTCAAACATCCACCAAAGCTAAATTGAAGGAGACCACTTGTCAGAGAACGAGTTTTGATTGTAATAAATACTATCACCAACATGATGTGGATTTAAACTCCTAATTGTCTTAGGTTTCTAGAACTTCCAGTTAGCAGTTAGTTGCATTTAATAGTTAGTTTAAAGTGTTAATATGTGTCATAATAAGATGAATTCGAGTTCCCCTCATGCTGGAGGAGGAATCTCAGTTATGTAGAGAGCTCTATATATAGCAGAACATCTGATGTACAAAGGGTTGGAAAATTATTGAGAAAAGCTCTCATATTGTGCTTTGTGTAAAGACTTTGTTTTCTAGTAATACAGTATTGGCCTTGCTTCTCAAGAATAAGAAGGAATTCGATGTTCTGAATGTCTTGTGTTGTCTTTTTCCTATTATCTACAGTGTTATGAATGTGTGATTACTTAGAAATCACTAACAGTGCTCTAATTTCCTTCATACATTTGTAAACTGTGTTGGTCCTCTATGTGTTTGGTGTGTTCTACATATGTTGGATTCTAAATGCCCTGACTTCTATGCAAAGCTAACTTTACTGTCAATACTGAAGCATATCTGACTCCATAAGCCCAATGGATACTTTCTAATTGTGTTTTAACCTCTTATACTCGTTCATTTTGTTTCATAGAGTTAGCCATCTTATTAATTATCCAAATCTTTAATCTTGTGAGAGAGCCCTCTCGGGTTGGGGAGGCTAAGGCTCAGCCTAAAGTAGGTTTGAAATAGGTACTTAAAGTATACCTGATCACAACAGCCTATCAGGGTCTGATTTTGAGATAACATAAGCATATTTCATATCTCCAAGCATTAACACAAAATCATTCACATCATATCATATGTATGTGAAAACACCATAGTCATCACTATGATCATAACATCATCATCAATAACTGCATGATCTTTCCACAAGACCCCTTAATATATCAACCATGTATCATGACTAGGAAACATCTCACATCTAATAAGCATCAACCATGATAATCAACATATGTGAGTATCAACCTATCATCATAAG